>PVHX01003385.1:22685-35104 GCA_004024805.1 Geosciurus inauris
ACATAACAGAAAAAAAACAAATTTTCAGAAGCTGTACACACTATTCACTGAAAATATTTGTTGAGGCAAATAGAAAAAAAAATTATTACAATCATAATTTTTCTAACTTTGCACAAAATTATAAGCAGATTACATTCTTCATATTAAACATCTTTATATGCACTTTCAATGAACAGTATATATATATATATATTTATATCCATTTATCATTTTAAAGAGATCTTCACTCATGTCAGGGCAAGAGATTCTTCACCTGATTTTCTGCTGTTATTCAAAGAAAACATCTGTTTCAAAGGACGATTTAGAGCGCATATTTCCTGTTTTCTTACTGAGCAACTACCTTTTCAGTCTTTGTAGGAAGGCATATGATGGAAAGATTGAATATCAACTTTGTAGTCAGATAAAACTGATTATATCTCTAGGTTCTGTTACTTATTAGTTGTTTCATCAGAAAAATGTCATTCACACTCTAGTAATTTGTAAAGTAGAATTAGCAATAGTGCCTATCTAATAATGACTGATGTATATCATTCACATCACAGGCGATGTTATAATTCTTATATATATGTAGATATACAGATATGTAGATACACTCATATATTCTACATTTTTTAAAATTATTTCTAATAGTAGCTAGATAAGTTAGGAATTACCATCTTCTCCATTTTTTATAAGAGAAAAATTCATTTTAAAGAGTTCAAGCAACTTGTAAATATCTAAGGTGAGTTTGCCATAAACTGCAAATCATTCTAGTTCTAGTTTAGCTTACCTTCTAGGTCCATGTTATATCTATTGTAATTTCATAAGAAAAAAAAAACATAAATGCCAATGTTTGTCTAAATGAACAAATTTTTGACTATAAAAATTCAAGCGCCAAAAATGACTCATGAAAATATCTTAAAGCTTTAATATACAAGTATGCCTGATAGAACCTGATATGACAAGCAATTCCCACAGGTGTTTGATTCAGCCACACTCAACTTCCCTCTTATTGGAATAATATTCCAATGAGGTTCTACTCTAAGTAATCTGATAAATAATCTCATCTATATTATTCAAAAATTAATTCTGTTCTCATATAAGCTATTATATTTACATAATGATGTTATAAATCATGTTATGTAGCCATCAATCTTTTTCATTTACACATAGAAGTGACTGTAAGCAGGGAGTAGGTATTTGTATAAAGAAATATTTTACTAGTGTTGCCTACTACCAGGTATTTGAAAATATGGTCGTAGGCAATTTCTAAAATTTTAGAATAATTTACGGTTTAACAAGTGAGGACTTGTACAGGGGTCCATGATTCTTGGTTTTGTTTGAGTCTGTTATGCTATCAACTGTTCATTGAAATTTAGGCAAATCATTTCTGTAAAAGAGTTTTCCATCCATTAGCAAACACAGGTGATCTCAGTCTCTTCAAAGAGGACATCCCATTGTTTGGCCAGTATAATAACCTGTAGTCTTCCTCCACATTATTGCAGCTATTGTTTTTCCTATATTCCTTCCTTCATCATTTCTAGTAGTATAAATTCAAAGAAAACAAACCATAAAATAAATATCAACAACAAAATTTCAAGTGAAGTTTCCACATCATGTATTTTGGATGCTTTAAAGAGTTTTAAATCACTTATTCAAACTCAAAAAGAGCTTGATTATTCTCAGAAACAAGGAACAGAATACACAAAATTGTCTTATATTTTTTCAAATTATTATCAGATTTAATGGCAAACTAATTCTGTAAGAAATATTCAGCACATTATGAATCAGCACTAAAACTTAAATATATATATGGATATAAACAAATCCCAAAAGACATACTCTCATGCTAAAAAATAAATTCTTCCAAAAAGTTGTAAGCCACTGATTAAAGGGTTTCTTTAATATATTTCTTTTCTAAAGAATAGATCCCAAATTTGCCAAAATGTGATTTTCTTATATTAAAGACCTTCACAGAAAATGCTGCTATAATTTTCTACAAATAAGTTTATTATTCTAAAAAATCTATCCACATAATAACAGCAATTTCATGTCAGATTCTTCATTTTCATTTTTTCTACAGAAAGTTCCAGATATTAGAATGTTTCAAGTAAAAACTTTCCTCACATTGTCTTTACTAGTTTAGATTATTCAAAATAATGTCTTCACATGAGCTGAAGTAGTTCATTTGAGCCTTTTAGATAATATTGAGTTTGCTAGCTAGAAAATTTAACTATTCATCAATTATTATCTTACTAAAATGCTCATTTCTAGATGAGAATTTGACAAATTTTGAGAAATCAGAAAAGTGTTACAATATTATTTTTTCTTCTTAACATTGTTCAACTCATCTTTTTATTTTCATATAATAAAGCAAATAAAAAGCACAAATGTTAGTGTTAGAAAGGACCCTAATAAAGCCGCGTGTGGTGGCACAAGCCTATAATCCCAGCACTTAGGGAGGCTGAGACAGGAGAATCGCGAGTTAAAAGCCAGCCTCAGCAATGGCAAGGCAACTCAGTGAGACCCTGTCTCTACATAAAACACAAAATAGGGCTGGGGATGTGGCTCAGTGGTCCAGTGCCCCTGAGTTCAATCCCCAGTACCAAAAAAAAAAAAAAAAAAAAAAAAGAAAGGACCTTAATAGTTTTCTGATTTGATTTTTTTTATTTTATGTATTGGAAGAATACATGTCTTCACAGTAACCCCTTTAAAAGTCATATAATGGGTTCACCTTTTGGAAATGACTAACTACAGAGAAGATATTCTGTTTTCTATCTTGGAACTCTCAACCTTATCCTCAGAAGCTTTCATATTCATTAATGACATAGACCTATAGCCATAAAATAGACTCAACCAATTCAAACTACTTTCAGGAAAGGTAATACTAAAAAGACATTTTCAGGTGAACCCTTAGTTCTCTGGTGAGTTAAACTCATGAGAGCCCCCCTTTCACTCTCTTCTGGCAAATTGAAATTCTCTCTGACCTATAATATACAAGTTTGACTTCTATCTTCTGTTGAAAGAACGCCTTTATTCTCACAAAGTTCTATCTGAGACTCCCACTGGATGCTAGGAGCAGTTCCTATTTAAATTCTTCACAAATGCAGTGATCCTAAGAGGCTATGTGTATAAATATTTCATTGTTTTTAGCTGTACCTTAAATAATAAATGTTTGGCTTGTTGAATTTTGGTTTTTGAACATAAGGCCCATTTTCTTTTTCATTTTAAAACAGGTTACAAAAAGATGATTTTTCTCTTTCCCTATATATCATGAATTATCTATGAGTTAAGAGTCTGCATTTTTAAAATTTTATTCTGTTTTACTTTTGCTGTTATATTGTAGAATTTCTGGGAGAGGTAGTAGCCAGAAATATTTGCATGCAAACTCATCACAAACTTAGGAAGCCCTGTGACCACTATATGGTTGATACCCTCAGAAGAGTGTTAAATTTAAATTGATAAAATGAGAACAAAGGAATTCCAATCAAATCTGACTGTGGCCCACGATGTGTTTTCTAGAAATGGCTCTAATAGGTGTTCAGTTTTGACTTATGACAGGTGTTCCAGAACTGACACCTACACTCAGTGGTTTGGTTCATCTCCATGTCAACATAGCTTATCAGAAATCCTGTTTCTATGCATATAGTTATTGTATGAAGTATTGGTAGACACTGACAGCTAAATATCTCGTATTCTGTTCAGACATCAAAATTTTGGTGGACTACTGAACAGTTAACATTTGTATTTTCTCATATGCACATACACAAAATGATGCGAAAGTATTGATTCCATTTTCCATGCAGAAATGTTGTAAATAAAACCATATATAATAAAATGAATGCTTAGCTTATAAAATTAATTATAATCCACTTTGACAAGATTTATGTTAAAGAGCAAGGTGTCATTGAGACTTTAAAATCTTATATGTTAAATAAATAAATTTTAACTTACATGGGTTTTTATTTCATTTTATTGGTCCTTTTCAGTTATACATGAAAGTAGAGTTTATTTTGATATAATTATACAAGTATGGAATATATCTTATTCTAATTAGGATCTCATTCTTGATGATTTAAAAAATGAAACAAAACAGAAAACTCTCTATTGTCAATGTATTTGCCCAAGTGTGTAAGTGCATGTCTTTCTGTAATATACATATATATACATATATAAAATATGCCATACACTGCCATGTATACATTAAATATTTTAATATAAAATACATGTTACATGTGTTGTATATGCACATATAATAACACACATGCTTACACATGAACATATATATGTACATTTGCATAAATACACAGGAATTCTAGGTAAGTAGTACAAGGATCTTTGAAAATTATAAATAACTAAGTTGAAATGTTAACAAAATATAATTAAGCCATATAAGCAGTGTTCTTTTTAAGAAAGAGAACAAGAATATAAAAACAGTAGTTCAAAAGTAAGAATAAAATTGACAGACGGCATTCAAAAAGATAAAATGTTGCCCCCGTGTCGAGGATCCTAAATAAGGAATTTCATTAGAAGCCATAGTTTAAGGGAGAAGAAATTCATTATTTGACAAATAGAAGTTGCAAAGAAACATCAATTTCATTTATTCATTTAAGTAATATAGTTTGGCCAATTATTCAAACTAAGAATAAGTTTTATTTTATGGGTTTTATAAAGCAAGTGGTTCAAAATAGAGTCTACTCAAGCCTCAGTTATACTATTCAGACCTTTATGAAAGTTATAAATACAACTAACACTGATCAATTTTCTTCTCAAGCAGCACCCATTACATCATAAGCATGGCTAAAATAACTATCCTAGTGTATCTGTTACACTATAATTTATCACTTTTCATTGAGACAGAAGAGAAAAACCATACAAGTATCAGCTCATAAGTTCAACCAGCTAATGAATGTGTTTCAGATAGGACGCCAGTAATTTTGACGTGGCTACACTGCTTCTTCCTTGATTTTTCAGTCTATCTTATGTGCAAAACAGGATTTGTTTACTAGAGAAAATATTTTTTGGCATTATGGTGTTTAATTTGATTAGAATTCTGTGGACCAAAGTTACTGAAACTATAAAATGATTAACTAATTTATTTCACTAACAAAACAAATAACAACAAAATAGAAACTTTTGCCAAGCGTTTGGCTGAGAAAAATCTATTTTCAAGTGGCTTGAAAAAATCTCTACCTCGTTCTCTATTATACTGGAAACTAAAGAAGTGCATGATTCACGGTGTTTATTGGTGAAAAGGCAAATTTCTAACTGGGAAGTATGTCTCTGAAACATTATTTTCCTATGTATAAAATTCTTTTTATTTAACAGCTTACCTTAAATATTCAGAAACATTTTTCAATGTTTTTCACTTCATGGTCATCATTTTCACTACCATGTAAAGGGAAAAAGAAGTTACTAATTATAACTTCAAATAAAAATAAAAATTGAGCCTTTGTGGTGAAACAGATAATGATCAAAACCTTTTCTTTGTTTTCCTGTAGTCTCTGCCTGCAGAGCACTTTTGGATTTTTAAGACAAGTCAGTCCTTCCTGCATTAACCTGGCTTTATTAATTAGATTTTAAATCTCTGTAGATTGAGTATAAGTTTAAATAAAATTTTCAAATTATTAATAATTTAGACTTTGTTATTTCTAAAACTGACATCCTGGTAGTCTTCAATAATACTACTCTCTATATCATTTAAATACTCAAACTAATTTAGTACAGGTTAGTAAATAGCTCGTGCTCAGCTTGTCACCCATCCTGGTACTTCCACATTTCTCTTCACCTAGAAAAAGCTCCATTGTCCACCAACCAGGGGAGTAAAGACTAGTTCTCCGGGATTCTGCCATAACACTGCACACAGCTTCAGTTTTGTTGTACATTTTCTTATTTCTCCTTAAGTGTTAATTATTGTAAATGTTGTTTTAATTCCCTTCCACCTACAATGCTGTCTTCATTTATGTAGGGAAAGAAAACAGTAGTGTAAGTCAAAGTTATGGTAGCAGAAACAGAATGGGCTTGCTCTAATTATATCCAGGAAATGTCCTCAATATATGGCTAAGATCCATTCCTCCAGGAGGCACAAACCATTAAAAGAAGGAGGAAGGTGAAGAATGGGAGAGAGGGAAGAGGGGAAGAGAGGAAGGAGGAAGAAGAAGACGATCCTGATAGGTGGCAAGGATCGTCTAGCCCCGTCTATGACTGTCAATTCCTGCGTAGTTGGAGAAATACTTTTTTTATTTTTTTTGGTACTGGAGATTGAACTCAGGGGCACTCGGCCACTGAGCCACATCCCCAGCCCTATTTTATGTTTATGTAGACACAGGGTCTCACTGAGTTGCTTAGCGCCTCGCGGTTGCTGAGGCTGGCTTTTGAACTCGCGATTCTCCTGTCTCAGCCTCCCTAAGTGCTGGGATTACAGGCGCACACCACCGCACCCGGCTTGGAGAAATACTCTTTGTAAGTCTTGTGCAATGTGCATTCAAATGTCTTTCCATTAGCTACCAGATCATTATTGTTTTCCTACCATCATTCAACTGGCCCTAGATTTATGAGAATGTACCAAATATTATCAAAACTCATTCATATACATGGGAAATATCATTTGGAAGTTGGAGAGAGAAATGTAACTTTAAATCATACTAGCTCTAAATTTTTACATAAAAGAAAGAAACAATGAAACGCACCCATTGATCCATGTCAAGGTGAAAGATCCCACCTTAATAGAGTGGTATTACATCAGAAAGGGCATGATGTTACCTCAAAAAATAAATATTTCTTAAGCATAAAAATAAAAACTTTAATTTTAAGCTTCATTAATTCAAACTTCATAACAATGTGCTTATAATACTTATTTATGAGGAGAGTACAGTGATTTTTGGCATAAAAAGCATGATGGACTATATTAAAGATAATAAGGAGAAAATATAAAGTTATGAAATTCAGGCAAAGATTTTGCACCTTTGTTAAACATTTATTATGCTCCAATAATTTTCTAAGTCATTGGGAACAATGGATCTTGTGACATATTAAATAGCCCTAAAACACAAATATTATTATCTTCATATTTAGAAATGAAAAACTTGAGGCTAAGTGTGGTTTAATCTAGTTCAGCCATATATCAGCATATCATCTTTATATGTGCCTTGGGCACTTGGTAAAACAGGAAATATTTCCTTGACAGAGTGGCTTTAATTTGTTTTTAGTAAGAATCATTCTTGAATTTAAAAAAATTTTTAAAAATTTGCAACACTAATTTTAAACCTAAAGTGTCAGAATATATATATATATATTCATATATCCATTCAGATTTAGAATTTTATATTATAGAATGATTGAACACAATTTTCACTTAAGTCCAGTGTGAAGGTTTGCTCTGACTACATATGGATTCTCTCTGTAGATAAGAAAATAGGCAGAGGTGACAGTAATCTTAGTTGTTTTTCATATAAAAAGATTTAGTTGGCTAATTTGATACCCTTTGGGTGTTTAGCATCAATTTTTAGGAGCTTCCCCAAAAAAGTTCTTAAATGGAGACTAAAGTTTGGGTCTTGAATTTCTCCAAAAGGCCCATATGTTAGAGTTTGATCCCCAGACTATAACTGTATTGGGAGGTGGTGGAACCTTTAGGAGGGGAGGCTTAATTGAAGCAAGTCAGGCCACTGAGGGGATATTCCTCAAAGGAGATATTGGGACCCTGACTCCTTTCTGTTTCCTCTTTGCTTCCTGACTGCCAAGAGGATGAAAGGTCACCTCCACCAGACACTTCTGCTATAATATACTATGCCCCACAGGACCAAAAGGGCCAAGAAGGGTCTGAAACCTCTGAAATTATGAGCCAAAATAGGCTCCTCTGCTTATATGTTTATTTTCCCAGGTGTTTTGAAAGCTAACACAAACATGGGTCACAGTGTCTTTGCAAGTATAACATGTTTTACTTGCAGCTTCAATGTGAATTTTTGTTTGCTCTTTGAGAAAAAATACATATATAATTTTTGTGACTTATTTGAAAATCATAGTTAGCCTTAACAGATTTTCAGTGTAATCTTCTTTTACATATTAGATAAGGGGGAAAAGATACATGGTGATTTTAGTTCAGAGGTGACAAGGCTGTAAGAGAATTCATATAGCCTCTCTTAAGGGAAAAATGCCCATTTAACTATCCTTAGCCTCAAGTTGTTCATTTCTAAATATAAAGATAATAATATTTGTGTTTTGTTACTATTTAATATATCACAAGATCCATTGGTTCTTATGATTTAGAAAATTATTGGAGCACAATAAATGCTTAACAAATAATGAATAAAGCTCTTAATTCCTGTGTCATATCCATTAATTAATTTTTGTTTTATTTTATAGCATGCTGAGTCACTCTATTTGTTAGGGCAATAAACCTGTACTGGTTAATATATCTTGCATTATTCAGTTTTCATATTCATTTAAATATCTTATATTCCCATAGTTGTTTCTTATAATTTATCCTAGATTAGGCAGTATAATATGATGGTTAGAAGTAAAAGGTCTAGTATCAAACTGCTTCTTTTAAAATCCTGTTAGATTACTGATTCTACAACTTAACTTCTATATTGATAATTTTTATCAGCAGAAAACTAAAAAGGGTTGGATGTCAGGAGAGTTTGAAATTTGAGGAAGAACTCTAATCACAAAATCAATTCTACAGAGACAGGGAGCAAGCTGACCTAATGACAAAGTACCAGGAAGATGTTAAAGAACTTCAGTTATAGAATGAAGTGCTTTTTGTTTGTGTTTTAGGGAATGATTGGGATTGATGTCAAGACTATAATATATGTACTTGAAAGTTTCCTAGTGTTTATAACAGTTTGGGTATACTGAAGAGATACTATTTTTCTTAATCTAAACCATGTTCAATATTTCTGCTACAGACTTTTACTGTTTATTTATTTATATCCTGTCTTGTTCCAAGCACAAGTTTAAGGTGACTGTGGGGATGTGTAAGACATAAGTTTGAATAAAATGAATACAGACTAGAAAAGCAAAAGAAAATCAAGTCCAAAGTCATAAACTTTAACTACAAAGAAGAAAAATGTGAAAAACATAACATAATGATTCCTCTCCAGTTCATAAACATTGATATGCACTTGCTCTAAATTTTCCAATTTCCAGTCAAAATATCTTTGAAAATCAAAATATCTGTTGAAAAAACCATGTCTATATTTCATGAGAAACACAAATATTCTTGAAAGCCCCCTTTTTATAATTATTTTTTCAGTAGTTCCTATTTTTATTGTTATTTATAATGGGATTTATTTTTATTATGTTTTCAGATATTTTTATGAAAATAAAAATACATTCGGCCTTTTAAATTAATAAATAGTTTTATATTTTAGCACCATTTTTCTTTATTTTCCAAAATGCATAATTTTATTCTTTCCAATTAAGGTAATTTAGCTTCTATCTTTCCAACAGTTAGACTTCTTGTTCTTCTTGTGTAAGTGCACTTACTAGTACTTCCATTACTATGTTAAATAGTAATGAAGACAATATGTACTTTGACCTCAGGGCCTAGGATATTGGTGATGTTTTTACTATTTCCATTTGTAAGCATGATGGCAGCTTTGGCATTATAAACATATATTCATATAAAATATAGGGTTGACATTTTCTTACTTATTAATACCTGTTAGTTTTTGCATTTGTTGAGCTTATCAGATTTGTTCCAGGATCAGATGAACCATGACTTCCTTAAGGTCTTGTATGTACTTACCAGGAAGATTGTACTGTTTATTTGGAGAACAGATTCACCATTAATTAGTTTGCCAGCCATCAGTGAATGATTTTCATGTAATTTTTATTGCATATTGGCAGAAGTTTAACATTTAAATCTATCAAAAGTGATAATGAATGTCTTTAAGATAGCTAAATTATAACATATTCTTCAGTGTATGTGTTTATTTCAAATGTTTATAATAATTCATTTGTATTGATTATAAGACAGCAAATTTAATATATGTATAAGGAACTGGATTTCTTTGCAGCTCTGATTTCAACATTTTATATAATTTAACATTCTAGAATCTCTGAAAATGAGGTTACTATACTATGTCAAACAGAATAAATCAGTCATATCAAGCTGGACTAAAACATTAATTAAATGTGCCTGACTTTAAAGAGAATCTACAAATCATGTGAGCCTTTGACAGTAACACGAATCTCCTCAGAGCCCAGATTTTATCCCCTTTCCTTCTTTGGATAAAAGAGACACCAAAGTGATATTATCTAACCCCAATTCTATCCCTAGCCAATTGTTAAATATTGATGTGGAGAGAGACAATGAATCCCTAGATCATGACCAGTGTTCAGAATAAAGGAATATTTATTATAAAACAAAGAATGATATTTTAGTTAATTTAATTTTGATCATTACGGAATATACTGAAAAATAATGATAAATGGGCTTTATATCCCATCCAAAGCATAATTTTCTCCTTTATAATAATGCATAATTGTGTAAACCATATTAATAAGCTTATTTTTCTAAGAGAAATTCCACTGATCGCTTACATACTACTAGTTTCAAATACTGTATTTATCAGAGACTTTTTAAGTATAAATAGACCACATCATCCTTCTATATCTCAGGGAGAAAGACTTGGAAATTGGGTGGATTAAGTAATTTGGATTTAGAAATATGAATCATACATAGTCTAAATGCCTCTTGCTTCCCACACCCCTTCCCTACAAAATTTAAAACTAATTTACACTGCTTTGAATCCACGCAATAGGCTTTTATTTCTTTAATCTTTCTCTTGAACAATGATTATGATTTGCATCTTAAATATTCACAAAAGCCATGTGCTGAAAGGTTGGCCCCAGTTGATGCAATGTTGGGAGATGGTTGAACCTTTAGGAGGTGGGACTTAGAAGTTAAGAAATTCAGAGCATTGCAATGAAGGAGATATTGAGTCCTCCAAACCTTCCTTTCTCTCAATGCTTCCAAGATGTCATGAGGTGAGCAGCCCTAGTCTACCACTTGCTCCTTGGCATGATGTTTTGCTTTATCATGGTTTCAAATTGACAGAGACAAGTTATCATGGACTGAAAAGTCTAAAACTGCTATTTAAATAAATATATTTTCATTATAAGTTTATTTGTCTCAGTTATTTTCTCATCATAGCAGAAAGCTGACAACACATGCTCAGGTGAATATAATTTGGTTTTTTAAATGTGATCATAAAGTAGAGAACACTTCAATTATCTTCTCTTGGCATGAAAATAAAGCCCACCCATATTCCTTGGGTCATTATGATTCTGAAATTTATTTCTTTGCATTCTGAAGGCTTTGTGTTAGTCACTGAAAAATCTCCATGCTACCTCAAATTGTTTTTTTCTAAACAAGCCATTCTACCCACAATATTCTTTTGGTTAGGAAAATTCCATTTATATTGATTACTCAAAATGTACCCATTTTGGAAAGTTATCATATGTCTATTAAGTTCTAAAAGACAATATATTTGCATATCAAACCACATGATGAAATTATTAAGGGGACTTCTATAAGCCTCAAGAGCAAATGGCCACAGGTACTGCCTTGTTCCATAAGTTTGCTTTCCAACAAAACACAGGAAGTAGTCCTTCAGGTTGATATGAAGGACATGGGATTAGGAAATTAGATCCATGAAGGCAGAAAGATCTCTGGTAAAGTAAATTTATGACAATTATAAAACCTAGTGCCACTAGTCTATTCTATAAGATGTGAGAGATTCATGTAGCAGAAAATCCAATGGATGTCTGTGGTTTTGAACACAGTGCCTAAACACACAACATTGTGACATCACCAGCTGAGGAGGTGGAGATAGAGAGACACATAAAAAAATACATATAGGACATACCCAAAGTGAGAGGTGCAGGAATTAAAATAATTTACCACAAACATCAACTGAACAGAACAGAAGATAGTCACAGAATAGCATAAGTCACACTGAATCAAAATTAGACCTGCTCTCCTATAAGGAAGCAAGCCACACCAAAACAAATTTTCACCCTGCTCTGTTTAGAAGTATGCAAACAAGATGGAATCATGAGCTCAACCTAGCCCCTAAGAACCTCATCTTAATCACACCATAATAATGTCATTTCTGGGAAAGGAAAAAAAATAAAGGAAAAGAAAAAGAAACAAACAAACAAAAATCTCTTTTCCTTAAGTGTGGAGCTTTGAAATTACACCTGTCTCCAGGGATATAATTTATTCCACAACACTTCCTGGTCTTCTCTTACCTAGGAGATTTTATCATTACATTTTAAGTTTGATCCTGTAATTATTCCATATCAAGTCATATAGTAGTCATACATTATGTCTGTCCTATCACCTTTTCCTAACCCCATAGGTTTTCTTTCTATAAAATTATATTTATTTTACTTTTCTCCCTAAATAAATTTTTCTAAATGTCGAATCTGAA
>PVHX01003385.1:35204-144543 GCA_004024805.1 Geosciurus inauris
TTTTTTTTTTTTTTTTTTTTTTTTTTTTTTTTTTTTTTTTTTTTTTTTTTTTTTTTTTTTTTTTTTTTTTTTTTTTTTTTTTTTTTTTTTTTTTTTTTTAATTTTTTTAGTTGTAGATGGACACAATGTCTTTATTTTATCGCTTTGTATGTGGTGCTGAGAATCGAAACCAGGGCCTCATGCATGCGAAGCAAGCACTCTACCTCTGAGCTACAATCACAGCCCCTTCATCCATAGTTTTTAAGGGATCTCCAAGAGAAACTTGGTTATGAGTTTCATTAAGTTTCTCCTACTGATATTTGCTAAGCTGTTTAGTCTGTAGATTCGTGTCTTTCACCACATTTGGAAAGATGAGCTATACTTCTGTATGCCTTACTCCTTCCTCTCATTTGAGATCTCTGATGACATTAGTGGTAGGCACAGAAGGAGCACAAAAGTCAACCCTCCTCTACACTGCCTCCTTTACCTCACTCATACATCCTGCACATCTGCTGTAGATGTCACCCTGTGAGCCTGGAGTTGTCCAGCTGGCCCTGGGCTTCCTCCTTGGGCATGCTCCTCCATCCCTTTTAGTATTCCTCTCCTGCCCCCCAGAATCTTCTGCACATTGTAATCTTTCAGGCAGCAATTAGACCAGCTTGTCCCAAGGGCAAGGTTGAATCCAAAATCTTCTATTTTCTGGCTGCACACAGTGTGCCACTGCCTCAAGCTGGAAGAAGATAACCCTTAGGGGCCTTTACCATGCTCTTCTTTCTGTTTAGAAAAATATTGAAATTTTACTTTTTAGAAACATCTAAGCTGCTGATAATTTTACAACTCTAGATGCCCTCCTAGAAAATGGAAATGATTATAGTGACAAATGGGACATATATTTTTTTCCATTTTCTTTTCTTCCCAAAATGTCCATTTCTGCTCCCTAAGGGGAAGGGCAGGAAGAAATTGCCAGAGCCACTCTGCCAGTCCCAGTCTTGCATAGATACCAGGGCTTAAAGTTACATGAAACCTCTCATCCTGACTGACATGAGGGTTTCTTGCTCTTTGTGCACAGTTCAGCTTATAAAATTCAGTGTCCCTAGAATTCAAAAAGAAGAGCAGTTCCACATAGGTGCACTTGGCTTTATGTAAGTAGCAACCCTGAGATGGCTTAACATCTCCAGTCCCCAAATCTCATGTGTTCACACTCTGTGACCTCTAGCAGTGAACAAGAGATTTGGGCTACAGAGGTTGCATGAGATGTGGTGAAACTTTCATTAATTGCTGTCAGCAGGCCCACCACTCCCCATTGACCCATGTTTCATTTGTCTCTATAACTGGAGATTTTTGACCCACCTTCAGCTGTGATTGAGGTATAATAAAGTCACCCAGTATTTTTGTGTTGTAGTGTAGTTTATTCTTAATATTCAGAAGTATTTGTTTGATGTATGTATATGCTTCATTATTTGGTGCATATATACTTATGATTGTTATCTCTTGTTGATATATAATTCCCTTAAGAATCCTTTGTTTCTTCTGCTTTTACCCTCAATTTATATCCACTTTATCTGATATGAGGATAGAAACCTCTGCTTATTTATGTGATTCCTGTGAATAATATGATTTTTTCCATTCTTTTAACTTTGGTCTTAGGTGAGTCTCTTGGAGATAGTATATTGTTGGGTCTTGTTTTATAATCCAGTCTTCCCTGTTATATCTTTTGAGTTGTGTGTTTATTCCTTTTATAGTCAATCTTGTATTGAAACATCATTTTATTTCATGTCATTTTGATTTATTTCTGGTTTTTAGTTTTTCTATATTAATTAATTTTAAATAGGTATATATGACAGCAGAATGCCTTTTTTAAAAAAATTTTATTTAGTTGTAGATGGACACAATATCTTTAGTTTATTGCTTTGTATGTGGTGCTGAGGATCGAACCCAGGGCCTCATTCATGTGAGGCAAGTGCTCTACCACTGGACTACAATCCCAGCCCCTAGAATGCCTTTTTTTTGTTGTTGTTGTTATTGTTGTTTTTTTGATACCAGGGATTCAACTCAGGGGTACTCGACCACTGAGCCTCATCCCCAGCCCTATTTTGTATTTCATTTGAAGAAAGGGTCTCACTGAGTTACTTAGCACCTTGCTGTTGCTGAGGCTGACATTGAACGTGTGATTCTCCTGTCTCAGCCTCTCAAAGTGCTGTGATTATAGGCATGTGCCACCATGCCTGGCTAGCAGACTGCATTTTGATTTATTATACCCAAATGCAGAACCACTTTTTATTTCTCTTGTTGTACACGATGTAGCATTGGACCATATGTGCAATTATACATGTACCAAGAGTAATGATACCCATCTCATTCCACCATTTTTATCTGGCTTTTAATTTGAATTAGTCTCTCCACTTGTTCAGGGATTTTTTTAGTATATTTCCTCCCTTTTCTGATTTTCACTTTTATGTTTTTTTTTTTTTTCCTTCATGAAATACCTTATTGAGTACATATTTCAATGCAGGCTTTCTAGTTGTGAATTCTTTTAACTTTTTTTTTATATCCTGGAAGGTTTTTATTTTATCATAAATTCTGAAGCTTAATTTTGCTAGATATAGTATTCTTGGCTGGCATCCCTTTTCTTTTAGAGCTTGGTATATATTATTCCAGGATCTCCTAGCTTTGAGGGTCTGGGTTGAGAGATAACTGAGATATGGATTTGGATTTGGTTTCCCTCTAAATGTTACCTAGTGTTTTTCTCTGCCAGAATTTAAAATTATATCCTTTTTCTGTATGTTAGGCATTTTCATAATAATGTCCCTTGGTGTGCGTTTGTTGTAATTTATATATTTGGGGTCTTGTAAGCATCCTCTATGTGATTTTTCATTTCACTCTTTAGGTTTAGAAAATGTTGTGATATTATTTCATTGAAGATTGTGTATTCTTTTTGTTTGTATCTCTGAGCCTTCACCTATACCAGTACATTTTAAATTTGGTCTTTTCAGATTATCCCATATTTCCTGCATGTTCTGTTCATGGTCTCTTAATATTTGTTCTCCATGGTCAACTTTGTTTTTCAAGATTATACATGTTGTTTTGATTGCCTAAAACTATCTTCCAAGTTATCTATACTCTTGGTGATGCTTTAAATTGAATTTTTATTTTGGTTCATTGATTTATTCAATGAACAAAGGAAAACCATTTTTCTTTAGACATTATTGAACCACGGGATGTGGAATGACATGGGAGGAGGGGTGCAAAAAGACAGTGTAAATAATAAATAGTTGAGTTCCATTGGGAAGATGAAGGCTGGTTGGAAAAGAAAGGAAATCAAATGCTGATATCTCCAAAGCCCTTCCCTGTCCTCCTCCAACCTGTTGTTAAGGTAACCTGCCCCAGGAATTGTTCCTCCCTGCAGGGAGATGTAGGAATTGTAGGAGTTGATAATGAATGCCTCCTGGGCTGGTCATCTCCTATTCATACCCCTAGGCAGCTTTGCTCCTGCCCTTGGATCCCTCCACCTTTTGGCCCACCTTTTGGTCACACATGCAGGATGGAAAGAGAAGAGGGATAAGGTAAGAGTAGAAGAAGGGCATGAGAACAAAGGAATTCTAAAATGTATAAAGGGGCAGAACATCCCCACTTCTTTGTATACCCAGCACTGGGGTCCCTACTCTGTGGAGACGTCTACTTCTGTTTTATCTTTTAAATAAAATTTTCATTCTACACTTGCCTGGATATTTCTCAGGTATTCAATCTTCACATCTGGGGAAATGGAACTTGGCCCTGATTGCTTCTCATCACCAGTGGTATCAATATATGTAAAGTGCTTTCAAAAAAATTCTGTAAGCCTCAAATTTTATATCTGGCAAATCTTTCTAAAATTAATGAGAAATTAAGACATTTCTAGATAAAGAAAAACTGAGGATTTTTACTGGTAGTAGATCTGCCCAATAAGAAATGTTAAAAGGAATGCTTCACATTGAAATAAAAGATAGTAATCAGTTACTTGAAGACATAAAGAAACAGCACTAGTAAAAGTAACCACAGAAGCCAATGTATTTCATGTGTTTTGCTTTTTACCTCTTATTTTTTTCTATAACACTCAAAGACAAATACATAAAGCAATAATTTTAGTGAATCTATTTTAATGGGAAAAAATACAAATATGTAATTAATGACAATAATAACATAAGAGGTAAAATTAAAAGCAATTTTTGTGTACATCTAAAATTAAGATAGTATTAATTCAAAGTATATTAATATCAACTATGATATTAATTGTAATCCCCAAGGTAACTACTAAGAAAATAACAAAAAATATAAACAGTAAAAGTAATGAGAAGGGAAGTAAAATAATACAATAGAAAAAATAAACATTACAGAAATAATAGAGAAAGTGAGGTATGAAAGCATTAAAAGATATCAAAAGCAAATAGTAAATTGATGAAAGAAATTTTTTAATCAGCAGTCAAATGAAACAAATTAAGCTCTCAAATTAAAAGCAAAAATAGGCAAGATAGATTTTTTAAAGATAATACACTACATGCCATCAATTGGAAACTCATTTTGGATCCAAGGACACAAAAAAGTTGAAAGTAGAGGAGGACGAAGATGTTCTATGAAAGTACTAACCAAAAAAAAAAAAGAGGTACGATAGTTAAAATAACCACAGACAAAACAGAATTTAAGTTAAATATTGTTATAAGAGACAAAAAGAGGACTTTTTTTTATTGATGAAAGGGTTAGTATATAACATAAAAAATCCACAATTCACAATAAACCCACAAAATTATAAAGCAGAAACTGAGAGACTTGAAAGAAAAGATAATTTTACAATAAGAGCAAAAGAATTCCATATTCTATTCTCAATAATCAATAGAATATCTAGGCAGAATATCAACAAGGGAATAGAGGATTTGAACATTATAAAGCAACTACAACAAATAGCCATATATAGAACACTGCTTAACAATTGCATAATAAACTTTTTCTTGAGTAATTATGAAACAGTCCCTTGGACAGACCATATGTTTGGTTACAACACAGTCACAATAAATGTTAAAGAAATGAAAGGAATACAAAATATCTTCTTTGATGATAGAGGAATGAAGAATTATTTTTCCCCTGTACTGGCGATTGAACTCAGTGGCCATTACCACTAAACTACACCCACAGAACTTATTTGTTATTTTGAGACAGAGTCTCACCAAGTTGCTAAGTTGCTGAGACTGGCCTTGAACTTATCCTCCTGCCTCAGCCTCTCCAATTGCATGTGCCACTGCATCTGACAAGGAATGAAGATAGAAGTAAGTACTTGAAGGAAATTTGGCACATTCATTAAATATGTAGAAGTTAAGCAAAACATTTTTTTAAAATATTTTTTTAGTTGTAGATGGACACAATGTCTTTATTTCATTGCTTTGTATGTGGTGCTAAGGATTGAACCCAGGGCCTCACGCATGCGAGGCAAGCGCTCTACTGCTGAGCTACAATCCTAGCCCCCAGCAAAACATTCTTAGCCAATGAATCAAAGACATATTACAAGAGAATTTCAAAATACTTTGAAATTAATGAAACTAGGAAAATACCAAAATATATGAAATTTAAAATAAGCAATGTTCAATGAGAAGTTTATATTGACCAGTAAACATCTAAATTTAAAAGAATTGTATCATCACCTAAATGAACAACCTCAGTAATTAGAAAATGAAAATAAAACTGAACATAAAGTCAGCAGAAAGAAGAATATAATCAAGATTAGAATGGCAGTAAATGAAACAGAGAAAATTAGTTGACAGAATCAAGGAAACCAAAAAGTGATAAGCTTTAACTAAAGTGACAAATAAAAGACTAATAAAATCAGAAATGCAAAGAAAGAACATTACCACTAATCCTTCAAAAATAAAACATACTATCAGAATATTATGAATAAATTTATGTCAATGAATCAGCTAAATTTTAGGAGAAATTGATGCATTCCTCTAAAGAAGCAATTTATCCAAACCAAATCAAGAAGAAAGAGAAATTTTGAATGCTCCCTATAATAAGGTCTCCAATCCATAATCAGAAACTTTCTAACCATGAAAAATTAAAACAGATGGCTTCATTGGTGAATTCTACAAAATGTTTAAAATATTAATATCCTATCTTCAAACTTCCAAAAATGTTAAGAAACAAATCAATCTCATTCTATGAGGCCAGCATTACCTGAAGACCAAAGACAAACAATGATACTATAAGAAAAAAAGAACTATAGACAAGCACCTCTCATGAATATTGATGCAAATATATTCAGCAAAACAACAGCAGTATGAAAACTGATTAAAAACCATGACCAAATGGCACTTATAAACGCAAGCATGGTCCAAAATACAACTTTAATCAAGGTAATATACCACATAAAATAGAAGGAAAGGTAGGGATGAAATCCACATAATCCTCTCAATTCATGTGTAAGAAACATTTGGCAAAATTCAACATATTTTTAAAGCAAAAACATTCAATAAACTCAGAATAAAAGAAAATTTCCTTAACAGAGTTAATTGCAGTTAGAAAAATTACACAGCTAACATCCTTACAAGTAGTGAAAACAGTTTTCCTTCCAATTAGACACACAAAAGGGATGACAGCCATCTCTACTTCTATTCAACATTATACTAGAAATTCTATCCAGAGCAATTAGTCAAGGGAAAGGAAATAAAGGTCATCCACTTTGGAAAGGGAGAAATAAAACTACTTGTGTTCATAGTTGACATGATCTTATTTATGAAAAATGCTAAAGAATTCCCGGAAAAATCTTAGAGTTAGTAAATGCATTAAGCAATAATTTAAAATACAGGGTTAATGTTAAAAAATCAGTTTCATTTTTATGTACTAGAAACGACTGAACTAAAAAGGAAAAAAAGAAAGTGTTAGGTCGGGTCAGGGTCCAAAATGTCCAATTTGGGGGACCGGTCAGTGGCTGCAGAGTGGAGCTGCCAGCCAGACGCTGAGGGCACCAGTTGACACGCCTCCTGTCAATCAGCAGGTTTTCCTGACCTATCCAGGAAGGACTCTGGTCTGCTCTTCCTGCCCTCAAGCCCTCCCCTTCCTGACCAGGCTTTCTTGAAATTCTCTGTGCACTGGAGCCCCAGCGCCATTCCTCCCAGACACACTCCGATGGACGGGAGGATTCGGCCTGAGAGCGCATATTCCAATAAAGTCTTGCCGAGTGGCTTAATTCATTTCATCTTGGTCGTCTAGTCTTTATAGAAAGCATTTCAATTTATAGTAGAATCAAAAAGAGTAAAACATTGAAGAATTAATTTAATTACTTAAAACTACAAAACATATAATCAAATAAAACTTAAACAAATGGATAGATACCCACATTCATGGATTGGGAAACTTGATATTGTTAAAAATGGTAGTAATCCTCAAATTCATCTACACATTCATTGTAATCCTTGTCAATATGCCAACAGTCTTCATTGTAGAAATGGAAAAGCTATCTCTGGGATTCAGACAGAATTGCAAGGAAAAGAACAATGTTGAGGAAATCACAATGCTAAAATACAAATTATTTAGTATTTTCAACCATGTCCTATTTTTTGCTGTAGTGAAACTGTATTAAATCTGTATACTGGATCTTCCAGTACTTGTTTAATTCAAACTCTGCATTGCTGAGATGAATCTGCTTATGTTATTCAGGTATTAAAGTATTTAGGCCTAAATAAAATCTGAATAAATAGAAACAAGTACACATTCATCAACTGGAAAAGCTTGATATTGTTAAAATATTATTGAAGTATTATGGAAGTAAATTTGCTGATATTATTTAGGTATTAAAGTATATAGGCTTCTGAAATACTAGGTTTTGATATATTCTGACAAATTATCCTCCATAATGTCTTTGTCATTTAGATATTCAGCAGTTGTTCATAGACCATCACCAACCTCCTACATATTAAAGTATTTTTTAATTTTATAAAGTTCTTATTTGGGGGTTGGGGATACCAGAGATTGGACTCAAGGGCACTCAACCACTAAGCCACATCCCCAGCACTATTTTGTATTTTATTTAGAGACAGGATCTCACTGAATTATTTAGCACCTTGCTTTTGCTGAGACTTTGGCTTTGAACTCCTAATCCTCCTGCTTCAGCCTCTTGAGCCACTGGAATTATAAGCATGTGCCAGTGTGCCCAGCTAAAGTTCTTATTTTTGTTTTTTATTTTCCTTTTATATAGCCTCATTTTTTCACTTCCCAAAATAAGTATCTACCTTTTTTGTTGTTGGAAGACTGCCACCAGCCTCACAGAACTCTCTAAACTGCAAAAGTGGAAACCTAAAAGTGTATGGGAATTTACATTTACTAATCAATAACTAGCAGGCACAGGAGCATAAATTTTTCAGCTTCCTTACATGAATGATTCTGAGGGATTATCCACACTATAACCAGAGCTTCCTTGCAGGATAGAGTCAAACTATTGCATGTATTATTTGTTAGTAACCATAGTCTTGCTTCACCTCATTGCTTTTCTGTCCATTTCCCTGTCTTGTGTGTGGGTGTGTGTGTGTGTGTGTGTGTGTGTGAATGCTTCTGAAATAAACTACTTCTATTTTAACTATTATCTCAACATCTGCTTCCAAAGAACTGCACCAACAATGCTATTTTTTAAAAAATGAAATCTTTTTTTAAATTTTATTTTTTGTTGCATAACATGCATATAGTGAAATACACTGGTATTAGTTTTTTGTTTTTCCTTCACATGTTCATTGCTGATATGAAAGAGAGCAATTGGCTTTTCTGTATTAGTTTTGCATCCTGTGACATTGATACACTTTTTAATTTTAGTTTTTTTTACTTTTTCTGTTGAATCTTAGAATTTCCATTGAGACAATGTTGTCTTCTGTGAATAAAGATGATTTTCAAAACCACTAATACAATACTGAATAGGAGTGCTGAAAAAGGACATTCTTGATTTGATCTTGAACTTAGGGGCCAGCCATTTTTATCACTCTTTAAGCATGCAATAAAGATAGGTTTTTATAGGTGTTATGCAGAGTATTATGGAAGTGCCATTCTTCATAGACTGCTGAGTTTGTTTTTTTTTTTTTTCATAAATAGGACTTACTTCAACTGACACAATCATATGATTTTCTTTTATAATCTGTTCATATAAAGTATTAAGTGGGTTATCATAGACTCATAAACCTAAAATAAACCTCATTTTGACATTTTGTGTAATCAATCTTAATTACAGATTTTATTTAGTTAATATTTAATTGAGGCTCTTTCTACCTGCATTCATGGGAAATAATTTTTCTTTCTTTTTATTATAAAGTGTTTTTTAAAATCTGGTTTTGATAATAGAGTAATGCTGACCTGAATGAGCTTGAGAAGTATTTCTTCTTGTTTCTATTTTCTGGAAGAGATTGTGGAAAATTTGCACAATTTTATCCTTAAATGATGTTTAGAATTCAGTTGTGAAATCATCTAGATCTGGTGATTTTTTTTTCTCCTGAAAGGCTATTTATTATATATGCCTTTCTATATACATGCCTATTCATATGATCTGTTTTTGTTTTATTTTGTTTTGTTTTGGTTTTGGTTTTGGTTTTTTTGTAGCAGAGATTGAACACAAAGGTACTTAACCACTGAACCACATCCCCAGCCTGTTTTATTTTATTTTTTATTTTGAAAGAGCATCTCATTAAGTTGCTCAGGGCCTTTTTAAGTTGCTGAGGCTGACTTTGAACTTGTGATCCTCCTGCCTCAGGCTCCGGAGCCACTGGGAGATCTATTTCTACTTAGATGAGTTTTTATAACTTGTGTATGTCAAAGAATTAACTTATTTCATTTATAGATACAAATACAGATATAGATGCAAACACAGATAAATCAACATATATAAAGACTGGTAACTACAGCTGTCCCTCCATATCTGCAGGCAAACATTTTTGCTTCTTGTTCAAAATATTGTTTAGTATAATATTAGTGACCATTGAATCAGCAGCAATGACTCCTTTTTTTCATTTTCAATATTAGTAATTTTTCTCTTCTTTTTTCTTGTATAGATTGGTTTGAGATTTATTGATTATATTGTTTGTTCCTAAATGCTAACTTTCCATTTGTTTTGTATTTATTTTGATTATCTTTTTCAATTTCACAAATTTCTGCTCTGCATTTTATTATTTATTTTTTTCTTCCAGTTTAGGCTTTAATTTTTGTTCTTTTTGCAAAGTCCAAAGATAGAAGCTTAATGTTTTTATTTTAGTTTTTTCTTATTTTATATTATTTTCTCTTTTTCTTGTTCTTTTCCTTCTTCCCCTTCTCCTCTTCCTTCCCCTTCTCCTCCTCCGCCTTCCCCTTCTCCTCCTCCTTCTTTCTTTTTCTTTTTGATAATATTTACTTCTGTTACTGTTTTTATTTTTTTATTGGTGCATTTTAGCTGCACATAATGATGAGATTTGTTGTTACATATTCATACATGTACACAATACAACAACATAATTTGGCTAATACCATTCCAAGCACACCCCTTACCTCCCACCCTTTGGTTTCTTTTCTGTACTGCTCTCCCTCTGATTTTCATGAGGTCCCGCACATACCTTTCTTTTTCTTCTCTAGCTTCTGCACATTAGAGAAAACACAGGACCCCTGGGCTTCTGAGTTTGACTTATTTCACTTGACATAATTATCTCTACTTCCATCCATTTTCCTGAAAATGCCATAATTTCATTTTTCTTTATGCCTGAATACAACTTCATTGTGTATATATACAACATTTTCTTTATCCATTCATCCATCAATGGACACCTAGGCTGGTTCCATAGTTTGGTTACTGGGAATTGTGCTGCTATGAACATGGGTATGAATGTATCACTGTAGTATGATGATTTTAATTCTTTAGGATAAATACCATGAATTAGAATTTTCTTATTATTAGGTTTGTCTTACTTTCCATTATTTGTATTTATGCTAAAAATTTAATTCTAAGTACTGTTTTCCCTGTATTTAATGAATATTATTAAGCTATGTTTTAATTGTTATTTACTTCAAAATATTCTTTAAATTTTTGGTACATCTTCTTTGGATCATATGATATTTAGAGACACTTAATCTTCAAATTAGGTGAATTTTCCAGTTATCATTTTATAATTGTAAAATGTAACTCTATTGTGGTATGAGAACATAGATTGTGTATATTTTGTACATTCAAATTTGTTAAGATAAGTTTTATAATCCAGAATATGATGTATGTTTATAATTATTGGAAAATATGTATATTTTTGTTGTTGGATGAAAAGTATTGTAAATATGTTAATTGGATCATGTTTATTGATGGTACCAGTTGGTTTAGCTATCTGAGTTATTGATCTTCTCTTGTTAAATCTATCACTACTGAAAGAAGAGTGCTATGTCCTCGAACTCTTATAGTGGATTTTTCTACCTCTTGCAACTACATGGATTTATTTCTTGTGTTTTAGTCACTATCGTTAGAAGCATATACAAATAGAACTTTTATATCACTTTGAATAATTAACATCTTTCCCATTATTCAATGTATTTTGAATATATACAGTCATCCACATATCTGCAGACTCTGCATCTGTGGAATCAATCAACCAAAGATTATTTACTATGTACTTCCTATAATGGTTGCATCTGTACAAAACATGTACAGAACTTTCATTTTATAATTATTCTCTAAACAATATAGTATAACTCATCAGCTAACATTATAATTTATTAAGAATTATAAATAGAGATGATTTAAAGTATGCAAGCACAGTATATAGGTTATAAGCAAATGCTATGTCAATTTATTTATGTTTCATCTTATTTATTTTTCACAGATTCTGACATCCACAGAAGGTCCTGGAACCAGTTATCCTTAAAGAACACGGGATACCAGTGTAGGTACACAAACATACATGAACAGAAAGAGTGTACTTGGTTACTTTATGCTTCTTTGGCATAAAGTACATTTATAGTTACACCAAATTTCAAAAATGTTTGGCTTACTTTTAAAAAAATGTTTTTTCTACTCTTTGTTTCTCTATTAGGACTCCAATTATTTGTAAGTCAAGACATTTAATGTCTAGTCATATGTTACTTGCCTCTATCACTTTTTACATTTTTGTTTCCTTCCATATTTTAGTTATTTTCAAATTCATATTGCATGTTTTCAAGTTTGTTGATCTTTTCTTGCAAACATAATATGAAAACAAAAAGGAATATGTATAAGGTCTGTTATTTCTTAAAAGTTCAGTAACGGTTTAAAGTGTTCTTATGTTTTAGTGTGTAATAAAGCACTACAAATTTAAGGACATAAAACAGCATCCAGTATATAATTCTAAATTATGTGGTTCAATAATTTAGAAAGAACATAGAGAGATAGAATTTTATTTCTTTCTGCTTCACAATGTCAGAGGCATCAGATATTAAAATTTAAAGGGCTCTGAATGACTTTAGTGACTGGGACTACCATTATCTGGAGGATTATTCATATATATGCTTAATACCTGGGTTGAGATGAGTCTACAACAGAGAGTTCAATGCTCCCAATATGCCAGAACTGAGGAGGTTCCTGGATGCAAAATTTTCAAGGCCGAACCAGAGACCACACTGGGCATAAAGTTGGTCACTCTATAGCTGAGTTCAGCTGTGACAATTGATTGAGTGCATGTCACAAGTTCTCTTCATTTGGCTTAGGCTTCTCAAAACATAGTGTTGGATTAAGAGAAGTACTTAATTCTCATAATTCTGAAGAAGCATTTAGAGGCAAATATTAAAACCAAATGAACAGAGCAGGCAGAAGCTTCAAGGCTTCTCCCCCAAACATACCATCACTTGGTTACAAATGGGTTACCTAAGTAAGTCAACATTTTACAGGAGGGAAATTAGCTTGATATTTTGATCACTTTGCGAAAGAATATATAGAATGGGCAATAATGTTGTGATAATCTTTACAACAGATAATCTGCAACACCCAGTGATTTGGGAGCTGAGGCAGATGGATTGCAATCTGAGGTCAGCCTTGGCAATTTATTGATGATACTGGTGTTGAAAAATCAGGATCAGGTCCTTCTTCCTCAGTGCTGAAGATTAAACTCCCAAGAAATGCCCAGGCAAGTATAGAAAGCAAGTTTTATTTAAGGGATTGAATAGAAATAGATTTCTCCACAGGGGAAAAGGGACCCAGAACTGGTGTCCAATGGAGTGGGGAAGATTTTAGGTTTTCTTTCTTCTAATGTCCTCTCCTCCTCTTATCTTGCCTACATGACCAAAAGGCAGGAAAAGAGCCACACAGGGGGTAATTACTTGTGTTTGAAAGTGCAGTCCTCTCCCCGCTTCCCTGCCTGGAGGTATTAAAAACTGGTTGATGAAGAAGTGCTACCTACCCATTTTCTTTTCTTTGATAATCAGTTATCTGTCCTTTTCCCTGGTCTCCAAGCGAAACAAAAGATAAAAGAGCTGAAGATTTAACTTGGTAGTAAAATTCCTCTAGATTCAATCCCCAGTATCAAAATTTTCTTTAAATAAAAATAGTAATCTGCAAACAATACCCTATGTGGCTTTGTAGTATATACATAAGTGATATAATAATAAGGAAAAACAAATAAATTATTATTAATTTTCTTAAAATGAATAATACCTTAAAATACTAGAAAAATACCCAAGTTTTAAAAATATAGCTCATTTCAGTTAGTTAGATAAAAGAATGGAAGAAAATGATTCTGCTAAAATTGTATTAAAATATTGGTAAGTTTTTTTAAAAAATAAATACTATGTTCAATCTGATTTCATCTAAGATTAATTTGCATGAGTGCAAAACAGTGGTTTAATCCAAGAAGTGTTTAGTAAGAGATTGTTTCAGTTACACATGAAATCAATAATACTATGGAGTATATGGTCCATTATATTTTTCTTGTTTGCAACCCCTCAAAATGGGAGAAATAAAACAAATTGATTGACATACGCAATTTTAAAAAGTAAGATATCCTGAAGTCTTTTTAAATTTTTTTTACACTTTTTAATTTTTTTTGGTCAAAATAAAGTTACATTTGTGACTAGGATTTTATGTTTTTATAGTTTAAAAAAATCAGTGATGAAGAACTCTCACAAACAAATCTAACTCTGAGCACTAAAATAAGGAAGCTATCTTTATTTGTATCCTAGAGCTGTGATAAACTGACTGGAATAAAAACAACAGAGATATATTTTTCATAGTTTTGCAAACTAGGAATCTGAAATCAAGTTATTAGCAGGACCATGCTTTCTCTTAACTTCTGGTAGTTGCCAGAGGTCCTTGGCAAATTCTTGATATTCTTTGTTTTGTGGTTGCATAACTCATCAATATCTGTCTCTATCACCACATGATCTCTGGCCTGGGTGTCTGTCTTCACTTGGGATCCTCTTCTCTGTTTCTGTTTTATTTTTATTTTTATTTTCTTCTTATGCAGACAAAGATTATATGAAATTAAAGGCCTGTTCTCTGCCATTGTGACATTATCTTGACTATGTTGCATTTGCAAAGACACCATTTCCAAATAAAATCACATGAATAGGTACTGAGTTTAAGAATTCAATGTATTTTTGATAATAAAAATTATATATAATATCATCTAGTAAAGAAAAGTTGAATTGATTTTATAGCATAGACTTTAATTTTGGAAAATGAACTTTTATATTTATAAATATCTCTTTATTGCTAACTATTCATTATTTGAAAAAGTAGTTGATATTGTACTATAAAATTTTCTAATGTTTACACATGACACACATACACATATGTTATATATAGAGAAGTCAGAGTTTGATTTTAATGGGCCATAAAAATCTTAGGAAATTTATTTCACCTGTCTTAATAGCCTCATGAAATGGCCCAACTAAAGCTTGAGAAGACAGATGTTTTACCATAGATAGTTTGAGAATTCCTGCTGTAAGTCATGAAATGGTACTGAGGTAAATATAGGAATGAATGAAGCGGAACTGGTATACATCTGCCATATGTTGGCCTGCTTCCTCAGAGTCAATCACCAAGCCAATTTCAATATTCAAAAGTCACACTAGTAGATACTCATCTTATTTATCCACCCTTAAGCCAGTGAACTATAAAACTAGGAAAACAGACTGACAGCATGCAAATTCAGAAAGCTAAGGTTCTGAGAAAATTCCCATAGTCTCTTTACAAAAACCCATTCAGGATTATGAGAAATTGGATGGAAAATTATAGATTACTCTAATAAGGCATCAAGATTAATTAAAATAAAAAACATGCCTATATCTGTACATTGGCTATTCTTCTCTGGTGATTTCCAAAGTTTCTGTAGAAAAGATTTCCATAGCTTCTGCATATCTAAAAGAAATATGACCAGAAAACTTTGTAACCAGTGCCATAAGCAGAGTATGTCAGTGGCTCCAGCTATTAAAGTCCCAGGAAACACAGTCAAGAAATTAGTCTACATATTACTAAGTTAATATGATACATGCAAAATAGCAACATACTTAGAACAGAACCATCTCCTATCCCCAGACACTATTCTTCCCATGAACTGTTCAGTAAAGCTGGAAATAATACAGAAGAGTGCAGACATTTTTTATATGCATCTTTGAGAAATTGTATTCAGATATGAAAGCAAAAATGCAAAGGTTATATTAATACTCAAGGAAAAATACAATGTTGCAAGAAAAGTTTTACATGTTAAGCAAATTATTATTCTTCAAATTTTACCAATGGGAAGACTTGTAAAGTTCCAACATACAAGTTATAATTAATTTCCTTATATACAGAATGTCTATAATCACATAAAACTATATTTCAAGCACATTTGTGAAGTAACAGAAAGAGAAAAAATTGCTTTGTTTAATTAAACAAAAAAGAAAAAAATACTTATCATTTCAAAATTCAAGAAATAATATCCAAGAGTTTACCAGGCTGATAGATTAGCAGTCCAGTGGGTGGAAGTGGCAAAAAAATTTTTTTCCCTATTTAAGTCAGAAAGTTGTAATTCCTCCCAGCTCTTCCCAAGACTGATGTTTCCCCTAACCAACTTCTCTAGTTCCGTTTTCCTTTTTTTTCTCACCTGTCATGCAGTCTCTTTTATCAAATCTCTAACTCTGCATCTGTAACTTCCTATCTTTTTCTTCCTTCCTCTTTGCATTTTATTGCTGATATAACTAGACTCCTTTGACTTTGTCTTTTAAATGAG
Organism: Geosciurus inauris; assembly: GCA_004024805.1. Lineage (NCBI taxonomy): Eukaryota > Metazoa > Chordata > Mammalia > Rodentia > Sciuridae > Geosciurus > Geosciurus inauris. Next base: position 51,374 of record PVHX01003385.1, read on the forward strand.
CCTAGCATAAAAGTATTTTTTATCTTCTTGCCTCTTTCCTCTCTGTTTCTAATAATTATTTTCACTTTTTAAATTTTTAATTCTGGATACTTGATTTTTTAAAATTTTATTTTAAAACATTGTTCATTTCAAAACCCACAATTTTATCCCTGCTCATATGTGTCTTTGGTTATGAAATTGTTATGAAGCTGGGGAAGAATGCTACTTCAAATCCCAATTCTTGTGATCAAGTCAGAAAGATTTCAGGCATGTCATTCAAAGTAAGAGAAATGATTTTATTGCAAGGGTAAAAAAAGGGGAAGGAGATACTGTCAAAGGAAAGAGTGGGTTCTCTCAGAGAGGAGAGAGACCATGTGCCACTCCTCACTCCAATTTTATTGGGGATCCTAGAGAAGATTCCAGAGAGTCAGGCCCAGGTTCACCTCTTGACTTTTGACTGACAGCAGGGTGACCTCAGATTTTCAAGTTCTCCCTATCATGGAAACTCTAGGTCATCTTGGTCTATGTTGCCAGTTCTAATTGGATTCTTAATCATACATTCACATTGATTTCATGGTTAGGAGATACTATTTTTACCTTCTAAAGTTTCAGGACCTGGTCACAAAATTCTCCTGAGTTCCTCCTATCAACATGATTTTGGGCTGCATTTCTACTGCAGTTAACAGGTAGTTTGCTGAGGAATGTGACATATCCTGTTCACTGAGGCCAGGCAGGACTGCAGGTAAATTACTTCATGGAAAAGAAAGCATGTGGAGGTCAGCACAGTGAGCCTACTTTACAGGGTTATTCTTTTAACCATGTGTTCCCACCATCCTCATCTGTGTGTTTCCTAAGAGAATCACACACACACACACACACAAAAAAAAACTTCAACTTTCTTTTCACCTCAATTATTTTCTGTAAATTTACTCTGAATTACATTATTTGAAGAATTGAGCTATCAAATTCATTAGCTTAGAGATAATCTCTAAGAATAAGCAATTTTATGAATATTGATAATATACTAGAATTATTTGGTTAAGACTCCAGGATACTGTAAAATCCAAACTCAAAATGGAGTCACTCTGGCTCAGGCCTGCATGTATCTTCTAACCTGCTCTTTGTGCTTCTGTGATTAATGCTTTGCTATGCTTGCTTCTCATGGATGGGGGTGCAAAACCACAGGCTGCCAGACCCCCTGGCCAGTTACCTAAAATTCCAGGAACTGAAAGGGGACATAGGAGGCACTGTCACGGTTGAACTGTAAATAACTATAGGTTGAATACCTGCCAAATCATGTTTTTCTGAGTCATGTAGCTAGCCCACCCTATAATAACCTCTGAAACCCTCACTTCCGGGTCACTCTCTGAAGGAAAGGAGAGCTGACCCCAATCGATTGGCCTGTGTGCCTATTTCCTCAACAAACTTTGCTGCTTCTGTAGAGTTGTCTGGGCTGCACTTATTGGGGAGAAGTGTGGGTTGGATGCAATATTTGGTGCATTGGCTGGGAAGCCCCTTCCCAGTTGCTCCACCCGCTCTCCTTCCCAGGAGTGTGGAACAGGGAATTGATCCTCTCTACCGAGGGGAATTAATGCCCCCTTGAGGAATAGGTCAAAACTGTATTGGTATACCATTAGAGACTCGAGGGCCAAGCTGGACGCAGCGCATTGCCCCGAGTCAGGACTCCACCCGTGATGCCGGTGGACTCCATCTGGTCTGGCTCAGGTTTCAGGTAAGAGCTCATAAAATCATCTTGATATTAAGTGGCCACAAAGGCGTTATAGCCTTGAGATCTCTAGCCTAACTGTGGTGTGTTTATTGTTTGTCTTGTCTCTGTGTACTGTCTCCTTGTCTTTTGAAATAATGAGTCAATCTTCATCCATACCTAGCCCTTTAGACTTGATCAAATCACATTTTAAGGATTTTCAGCAGAAGGCAACTGAATCCAGGGAAGCCTTTTACTCAGGTAAACTAACCACTTTCTGTTCCCTTGAATGGCCCACATTCAAGGTCAGATGACCTCTGGAGGGGACTATCAAACTCCCTACTGCCTACCAGTTCCAAAAAAAAAAAATCATTTTTGAGCAGCCTGGCCACCCAGATCAAATACTAACCAAAGGGAAAAAAAAATGGTTAAAAAAGTTTTTAGCTGTGCTCACTAAAACTTGCATTAAAAGGTAAAAAAAAAAAAAAAAAAGATATGCAAAAACATCATTTTGTCTAGGAAATTTGGCTTTTGTCTCTCAGTCAGCCCCAGATATTCACAGAAACTCCAAAAACTTAGAGGGTTTACAGAGTAACTTCCAACTATTGAAGGTGACCCAAAAGTTTTTAACCATGGAAGTCCAGGTAATAAATGTTTTTCAAAATGCCAGGCTAAGATTTTGGTGGCCACTATCCAAAAGATCAGAAAAACTGGTTTAGAATGGGACCCTGAGCTGAGGGGTGTCTCCCAAGGAGACCAATGGAAGCAGACTCCCTTGCTCCCTCCTTGGGAGATTCCCTCAGGAAAAAATGGGGCCCCATTTGTATATATTCCCTTAATTATTTTTACTTCTGATGAGTGGGACCATATCAGGATGAAAACCAGGAAGGCTTTTAAACTTCTATTTTTGAGTTCTTAATTTTGATCTGGTGCTCTAGGTTAATATATTTTTCTGATTAGACCTATTTTATAAGTGTTAGCTCTGAATCTAATAGGTTTTTAAAAGATAAGCTACAAGTTCTTTGTTTGTTTGTTCTGTGTAGGTACACTGGTGTATTGTCCGTCTACATATGTTTGGTACCAAAATTGACATATGAGCTCATAAATTAAAATTTAAAAAATAAAATGGATCCAAATACCTTTGGGTCAGGTCATTCAAAAAGTTCAATTTAAATTGGGTAAACAAATAAAAATGTCTTTAAAAGTTACAAACTTGGGGCTGGGATTTTAGCTCAGCGGTAGAGCGCTTGCCTCGCATGCGTGAGGCCCTGGGTTCGATCCTCAGCACCACGTACAAAGCAATAAAATAAAGACATTGTGTCCATCAACAAAAAAAATTAAAAAAAAAAAAGTTACAAACTCACAAGCTTCTCTAGGTGGTCAATTGTTAATAAAATGTTGATGTCTATAAAATGTTTAATATCCATTGTTTCTAAGATTTTTCTTCAACAGGAAAAAAATGATGCTGTTAAATGCACTTGTCTAATATTTTGTGTTTTTAAAAAGTAAGTAAATTAGATCTGACATGTATGAGATTGATCATGGATATGTTTGTTAAAGACATCTAAATGTCTAAATGTGTTTGTTAAAGACATCTAAATAAAATTAAAATACTAACTGTTAAATATAATATCAAGTACTCCTAACTCCTTAAATTCCTTAAGGTAATATGCTTAAACACATTATTGATGTTTTCATAAACTGGTAACATTAAAAAATTTAAAATTACTTTGTGTCTTAACTAAAAACCAGGTTATATAAAGGGTATAAATGTTTGAAGTATTTCATCTTATTAAAATAGAATAAGATATATTTAGTAAAAAAAATTCTGGACAAAAAAGTCTTCAAGTCTTCATGTAGTAAAGTACATGTAGTAAAATACATCTAAGTAAACAATAAGAGGATCTAAATGATAAAAAAAAAAGGTCTATGTAAGTAAAGGACAAGTTTGTATGTAACTAAGTTGGTTATATATATGTAACACAAATAGTTAAAACTATTCAAGGTTTTCCCCTAAGGTCAAATATTAATATACTGGTATAAACCAAAGTTTAATCTGTTAAAATGACAAAAATTTCTTAAAACATTAATTCACTCCTAACATTGTGTTTGTTAAGTTTTATTCTCAGAACAACTAGTCTTGGAGAAATTAAGGTTTTTACCACTCTGGTTAAACAGCAACTGGTATTTTACAGTATTGTACTACATTAGAGAATCTAGATTTTCTTTAAGTACTAAACTTGATTAATATAAAAATATCAATGTAATTATGGTGCTATTACTCTTCTTTACAAATTAAATATCTTTCAGGTATTCTTTAAAATAAAAGATTTAAAAAACATTTTATCAAGCTGGTGTTCTACAAACTAAAATTGTCTATAATTATAAACTTAGACTTATAAAAGTGACAAATTTTATTAGAGATTTATTTATATCATTTGATGTTTTGTAACCAAACCTAAACCTTATGTTACCTTTTACACTGAAATATAAAAATGTAAAGGTATTTTTAAAAGACAGTGAGAACCTGATCTGTTTAAAGGTTAATATTGTAACTGACATTCCTATAGACTCAGAAACTGTCAAAATAACTCCAAAGTAGGCAAAACTTCAGTTCATTTAAAGTTGTATATCTCAAAGAGGGGAAAAGGATATGTAACACAGATGAAGCCATGTATAGACAGATAGTAAATAAAAAGATAAAAATAACTATAAAGTTATAAACATTAAGTTAAAGCCCAGTACTCTTTAAGATTGATAAGACTGACTTGCTGGAGGTTTAAGACCAAGGTTTAAATATTAAGGTTAAAATAAGGGGCCTAAAAATGCCAATATTTGGCTCTTGCCCTCTGAGTTAGCCTGGACCCTGGAAAAAGGGAAAAAGCTTTACAACTCTGGCCACATAACCTCCCAATCAGGGAGATTAATGAGACCACTAGAGAACAGAAAGCCAATCAGTGTACATGCTGCAAAAGAGGAGGGTCACTGGAAAGGGGAGACATCGCTGATGCATCCAAGGGAAGCCACATGGTCAATGAGACCTTGACCCATCCTAGCACAGATGACACTAACAGTGCTAAGAGGCTGCTCACGAGTTTCCCAAGAGTGTCCCACAACAACACTCAGCTGACTCTTAACAATAGATAAAAACAAGGTCCCTTTGACCATCTTGATCTTGAACACCTAGCAAAAACAGTTAAAACCAAAACACAACCATTCCTGGGCATTTAAAAATATATATATAGTTATTTGTAACTTAAGATGAACACTTGGGTTAGCCCCCCAAGAATAAATAAGACTGGAGACAACAAAAGAGAGATTTGTAAGCAAGAGTGCCTGATAATTATCAAAAGAAACCTGTCAGAATCAAAAGTTGTTAGTCAATTCAAGGCCTACAGATCTTCCTAACCTCCAACATAGGTAGGCTTAGTTAATGTTTACTAGTATATGTTTACTAGTATGATTCTCTAGCCCTAAGTAAAGTAACAACTAAGTGTTGTATATACATTTCTGATAACTCTGACAATACAGAAGAGGCCTTCCCAAATAAAGGCCTTATTAGGCTTTGTTAGGCCTTGTTATGGGGATAACTTCTTAGTTCTTGCACCTGCTGGATTATTGCACCTGAGGGATTATTGATTTATATTATCTTCATGATATTCATTGACATGTTCCAGATGTTACAACATTTATTATGTATTGATCTCATTTCAGTACTCATGTCTTTTGTTTCTCTCATAGAAGCACCACCCCCAGATGAATTTACAACCTGTACTTCCTGAATCAGACTTTCATCATGGACCCCTTGATCCAATTTATAAAAAGGGACTCCAAACTGTTTGTCCCACTGCACATCGCCCCCTCTCAGCTCAAAGCAGCAAGAGTGGTCGTCGCTCTTTTCCTTACAGCAGTAGGAGTTCCCTAAAATTAGAGGGAAAATACAATCAATGTAAACATGTAATCAGGTAAATTCACAAAATGAAAGCTGGTTTGGGTCCAAAAATAATGTTGTAAGATATGAGCTGCTAAAATAACATATTCTGTCAGTACAACCCCCACCTCTAATCAGACAAAACCTAATGTTACTCAGGATTATTGGTTAATTTCTATGTGGCTCCAGAGGACATTTGGTTTACCTGTTTATCAGGAATAACTCTCTGCATCAATGTCTGGTATTTTTAAAATAATATGTCAAAAAAACTTTGTGTTCTAGTACACATTTTGCCACAAATATATTAGTATAAAAAAGACTGTTGTTAATGGGACTAGGATTAGCATGATATCTGCTATTTCAAGCCCCCTCATACTTTTGCTTTTAGGATTTCCAGTAGACCCCTACATTATTAACTGTCCAGTTAACTATATAAGACAAAAAATTAGTACTGTTAAACTCATGGTACTCGGGTCCCACTATAAACCCTCCTGATAGATGATAACGAGTCAAAGGTTTGACTCTATTCACTAGAAAAGGGGGGAATGTAAAATCCAAACTCAAAATGGAGTCACTCTGGCTCAGGCCTGCATGTATCTGCTAACCTGCTCTTTGTGCTTCTGTGATTAATGCTTTGCTATGCTTGCTTCTTACAGATGGGGGTGCAAAACCACAGGCTGCCAGACCCCTGGTCACTTACCTAAAGTTCCAGGAACTGAAAGGGGACATAGGAGGCACTGTCATGGTTGAGCTGTAAATAACTATAGATTGAATATCTGCCAAATCATGTTTTCCTGAGTCATGTAGCTAGCTCACCCTATAATAACCTCTGAAACCCTCACTTCCGGGTCACTCTCTGAAGGAAAGGAGAGCTGACCCCAATTGATTGGCCTGTGTGCCTATTTCCTCAACAAACTTTGCTGCTTCTGCAGGGTTGTCTGGGCTGCACTTCTTGGGGAAAGGTGCGGGTTGGATGCAATAGATAGAGGAGGAGAAGTTCACTAGATTGGACAGGGGGAATGGGAAGAAAGGAGGAAGGATGGGAATAGAAAAGACAGTAGAATGAATCAGACATAACTTTCCCATGTTTATATATGAGTACATTACCAGTTTAACTCCACATCATGTACAACTACAAAAATGGGAAGTTATACTTCATATATATATGATATGTCAAAATACATTCTACCTCATGTAAAACTAAAAAGAACAAATTTAAAAATGTAAAAAATTATATAAATAAACAAAATTTTTAAAAAGACTTCAGGATATCTTACTTTTTAAAATTGCATATGTCAGTCAATTTGTTTTATTTCTCCCATTTTGAGGGGTTGCAAACAAGAAAAATATAATGGACCATATACTCCATAGTATTATTGATTTCATGTGTAACTGAAACAATTTCTTACTAAACACTTCTTGGATTAAACCACTGTTTTGTACTCATGCAAATTAATCTTAAATTAAAATTAGATTGACCATAGTATTTATTTTTTAAAAAACTTACCAATATTTTAATACAATTTTAGCAGAATCATTTTGTTTCTTCCATTCTTTTATCCAACTAACTGAAATGAGCTATATTTTTAAAACTTGGATATTTTTCCAATATTTTAAAATATTATTCATTTTAAAAAACATCAAGCCTCATAAATAAAATTGGTGGCTAAAAAATAATTTAATGTCTCATAGTAAGACTAAATTGGTTAATTTTACCTGGATAAGACATATATCATCTTACATATTTGAAAAAATACATCATGAAAATTTTCTGAAAACTAAAATTTATTTTTCAACATGACAAACTTACAGTAGACCTGTGATTTCATATTGATGGTGGCCCAGGCTGAGCCCTTCATTTCTTAGCTAGCTTCATATATTACTTTAAAAATCTGCTTTTATTTTTTCTAGTAGTATGAAAAAATTAAAAACAATATCTGTGTATTCTGGGTTTTGTGTAGTTTAGAGCTATAAAATATTTTCTTATTTAATAAAAGTTTATGTACTTTTGTTTTTAAATCTACTACTTGAAAACACACACACAAACATACAGGCTTGTGGTGATTTGTTTTGTAATACACACAGCTTTCTATGTGTAGAAATGCACTATAATTGCATGTGGAATAAGGGGCTTTAAGCTACTCCTGGCCAATGACTGAATACAAAGTCTAATTCTTTGAGATGCCATATTCTTACTGCTCACCACATCTGCATAATACACACTGTCTTATATGCAATTCATTACCTGCAGGGTTTTGGTTTTAATTTTTAAGTATTTTTTGTAGTTGTAGATGGACAGCATGCCTTTATTTTATTTGTGTTTGTATGTAATGCTAAGGTTCACACCTAGTACCTCTCATGTACTAGGGAAGCACTCTGCCACTGAGCCTCTCAGATTTTATTAGACTTACATTTACTAAGTCAGAGAATTCAACCAGAAAAATGCAATGTAATGTACTTTTTGTCTTTTTTTCTATGTTTAATTCAAATAGCTTAATAATATTCTTTTATAGAAAAGGACTGTACATAAGAAGCCCTCAAGGCCAACTGCAGCAAATCTGGACTTCAGAAATGACACAATGACCTTTTCCATGTGTATGCATTTCAGAGCTCCTTGTATTAAATTATATTAACTCTGGTTTGGCTAAATCATTTGTTTCACCACAAAAACATCAGGTGAGCATGGTTACATTAGACCTCAAATAAGAGAGAAATGTATTAGACCTCAACTCAATCATCAGAATTTGCACAATTTATTGAAATACACTAAGATTTGGGGATTGCATGCTATTGTGGCACAGTCTGACTAATGAAGTCTGCACCTGTGAGGCCTTACTTTCACAACACAGCTGGCTTTGCCTTCTGTGTGCTGTGAACCTAGCTTTCAACCTTAGTATAATGGAAAAGCTTACTAATTGAGGATAAGATGCAAATAAACACAACTGTGTGTATATATTACTAATCCTAGGTACCTTTTAAAAAGTGAATTAACATAATGCTTGAATCCAACCTGGTATTAGTAATAATATACAAAAGTTAAAATATCAGTTTTTTTGCAAATGTGACAACTTTGCAAATCACTGTTCAGTATCTCTTCTGTTCATGTTTTATTTGCTGAAGACAATATTTAAGTAAACTCAGTTCTACAGCTATGAATTTTGATATTTCTTTTTTTCATCTACTATAAAAATCCTCTGAAAAAATAAGGAATACAATTGTTGTCCTATAGGTTGGAAGCTTACAAGTTCTATTAATTGTGGACAAAGGCAAGCAAGAACTGTTATAATTCAGAGACCTCAGTGTTATTTAAAAGAAATGTAGAACTTTGGAAACTCATGGAGCAAAATGTCTATGTAAGTAAAGATCAGGCAGCTGTGTAACACATATGATAATATTTGCAGGTAAATCAAATGCTTCAGAGAAAGTATGAAAATTTTAGTTACATCAACATGTATGATGTTTGGAGAACATTTGTTTAATTGGTTATTCCTAGAATTAGGGAATATAAAAAAGAATTTGAAAGGGGAACAGGATGATACTGATACTGCTGTTATTGGTGACAAGTTGTGCTCCTTCACATGTTAAAGTTTGAACATTAGAGAAACACACCAAGGCAAGCATTTAAGCAAGGTTTATTTAAAAAGGGATAATATAGACTTCTCCCAGGAAGGAGAAGGGGGCAATAGCTGGTATCCTGGTATCCCAAAAAGTACATGTGTTTTGTCCTTTTATATGTCCTAGTTTTTCTTTGTTCTCCTGCTCTTTTCCCCTATCTCTCCTTCCTGTGTCCATGACTAGGACCTAGATGTTTGTTGGGATGGCCAAAAAACACATGGATAGGGGTAAGGGCCAGGTGTAATTAACAACTCCTTGGGACAGGTTATCTTAGCAACCAGTTAGAGCAGGGGCGATAAAGGTGGAGGAAGGGCTCTGGAGGCATTAGCATTTCAATACTTCTCCAAATTGGCCTCCTTGATCTGACTTGACTCAATTTACCTGTCTACACTGACTGCCTATCTAATTCTGGCTTCAATACTCCAAAAAATATTTGGGTAAATGTGCAAAGGGCTAAAGTGAGAAAATAGGCAAAGGAAATTTATTAAGATAAAGTATTATTTATTAAAAATCTTTATGGGCAAGAAGTGAAAAGATTTCCACTAGGCTGGCATGGTAGTATACACACCTCACCTGTAATCCCAGCAACTTGTGAGACTGAGGCAGGATGATACAAGTTCAAGACCAGTTTGGGCAGTTTAGGGAGTCCCTAAGTAACTTAGAAAGTCCCTAAGCAACATAGATCTTCTCTCAGAATAAAAAATCAAAAGGTCTGAGGATGTAGCTCAGTAGTGAAGCACCCATGTGTTCAATCTCCAGTACTGGGGGAAGGAAGGGAGAAGGATTTCTACTTTACAAAGATGATGATTGGTGATGTTACAAAAGATGGCCTAGAGTTGAGACAATGTTATTATGGAACTCAACTGTGAAATAGCTAGGACAAGTTATGTCTTGGCAGTTAAAGCAAAGGAAGACAAGGGTAATGGAAGCAGGCAGAGTCTGAAGGCTTTTTTTACAATGGAGGTAGGAATGCTTTCTGATTAATGGGATGAAGAAAGAATTAAATCATTACAAAGAACTTGGAAGTTTCTCCCTAAGTTAGCCAAATCAAAAATGTATTAGTTTTCTGGAGTTTACATAATGATATACCATAGACTGGGTGACTTAAACAAGATACATTTATTTTCTCTCAGGTCTGGAGGCTTAATTCCAAGGTCAAGGTGCAGACAAGATTAGTTCAAGCCTTCTCTCGTTGGCTTATAGTCACTCTTGCTGCCTCTTCACACAGCCTGTTCATGCACACTCTTGGTGTCTCTTTGTGTGTTCTAATTATCTTCTTATAAAATACCATTCCCATTGGATTAGAGAAATCCTAAGGGTTTTACTTGCACTTAAAAATTTTCTCAAAGGTTCTCTCTTCAAATACAGTCACATTTTAGGAACTAGAATTAGAATATGAATTAAGTTTATGATGGGATATAATTCAATTCACAACAGACTAACATGGCTAAAATAAGCCAGGATAACTAAGAACAATCTAGTCTCTTTTAAAGGTATATATTATAACTCAAAGCTCTATAATTACACAAATAAAGATTTTAAATATGATTGGAAAAACATATATATACACACACATATATACTTCTGTAGAACATGAACCTGGTCAGGACTGGGAATACAGTGTGAGGAGTCATTACTCATGAGGATTGAATCTTTGGAAATCAATCCCAGATGATAATAGAACCCTGGTGAATACCACAGTGAAGCAAAGAGGAAAAATGGAATCACATAAACATGAGCTCCAGCTGGTATTAGCCTCTTTGTATTAGAAAGAATGTGGTTCATGGTCCATTTCTATCCATTGTGTTAGTAAGTTTTGTGTCATTGTAACAAATATGTGGTATAATCAACTTATTAAGAGAAAAGGTTTGTTTTGGCTCATAGTTTTAAAGACTTGGAAGTAACAGGGCATCTTTAAATTGAAAGATTTAAAAGAAGCATCCAACATGCACTCTTGGTTTTTTTCCTCCCATCTTCCTATGAGCAATCATCTCATACAGAAAATAGAAGCTGAATGGAAATTGTACCCCAGGTCCTGGTGCATATGGAAACCACAAAACCAGAACAACAACATATATTTCCTAGCAGGCCCCACAGTTGTCTGAATACACACATGTACATACATGCAGATCTCTCGGCTCCTGCTTTTCCTCTATAATTCTAACACTGTTGTCTGTTAGGAAAAAGACGGATTTCTAGCTGGCTATTTTCCGGGATTAGGTCAAGCCCTGAATAAATCCATTTCTTGCTTCACTATTATATTTATTGTTGCTAATTAAACCCTCAATGCAGCAGGTGATTGAACCCAGTCTATTATAACTCCGAAACCCTATTAGCTGGACATCCCCAGTAACACTTTCAGCCATGATTGTAGCATGATAAAAAATTTATAGACATTAAAGGGAAAGAAATTTTATCTCAACATGATTGTACTAGAGATTCAAAAAGCACAAGGGCAAAATCAGAGGATCAAAAGAACAGGGTAGAAACACAAGACCAAAGGGAAGAGTTTTAGTTATCTTTTGAAAGTTTAGGTTTCCTCAGCTTTTTGAAACACACAATTTAGTGCAAAGAAGGAGTACTCCTGAAACAATAAAATATAATTTCCCCACTGTTGTAAATAAAGAGATGACAACATAATTCAGACAGGGGCACAGGCAGTGATCAGGGAGTAATTTAATTGTTTTGACTAGAGAGATAGGTATTGTGAGAAACAAGCTCACCTGTCCAAACCCAATGAATGGACTGGGAGACACAGGTACAGTAGAAGCTTGACTTTAGTGATGGTTGGTTGAGTACTATGGGGTGCAGTCTTTCTGGATGTCTCCTAGGTTTTAATGTCTTCTATTGGGTTATTTAAAGAAATGAACTTTTAGTTTTCTCCACCTCCTTTTGTTCTCTTTTGGCAGGAAGGCCTTCCTGGGGTGAGTGTATTTTGGCAAGGTACAGAGTTCTTACTTCCTCATTTTATTTCATTTCCCTACCCTCATTCCCTTTCAGCTTCTTTTTAAAAGTCTAAAAGACCATGATCACCAAACCTTACTCAACATCTTCTTGTTGTTGTTGTCTGTTCTTTCATTCTGGAAAGAGGCTATTTACTATTGTTTTTAACAATATTTCTTACCTACAGAAGCCAGGTTAAAAAAATGGGAAAAGAGCTAATCTGCAGGATTATCAAGAGAATAAATTAAATTGAGATGTGATACTCTTTTAAAAGAAGACACAAGCCTCACCATTACCTGAGGTCCTAAAATACTAATGTAAATACATTAGTGACCCTTCTGTCAAGGAGAAACCTGCTTAGTGGAAGACAGGATATTGTCAGAACAGACACATGTAGAAGGGCACAAAGGCATACACAAGGAATGCTTAGACTGACTTTGGCAACTAAGGTACATTTTGAATGAATACCTAGAGTTGTCCAGGCTCAGGATACTGAAAACTAATATAATCATCAGAGAAGAAACACAAGTATAACCTTGTTGTGTGATAAATCATGATATATGCATGAAAGTAAAAGCAAATCAATATTCTTGAAGAATTAAGTGGTTCACCCAACTCCAGTAAGATTGAGATCGAGACTAGAGTTGTAGCTCAGTGGTGGAGAACTTGCCTAGTATGTGTGGGGCACTAGGTTCAATTCTCAACACCACATATAAATGAAAAAAAAATAAGGATCCATCAACAACTAAAAAGAAATTTAAGATGAGAAAAAGGATGTGGACAGAAACATGGACTTTACCAAGAGCTGTGCTGAGAAAAGTAGGAATTCCTAAATCTTTAAACTTCTATGTGTTTGTTGTTTCCTAATAGTTGTATACCTACAAAAAGTAACATGAAGACTTAGCCACAATAAAAATGAATTCTTAATTGTAAAATTGAGATTTGTTTTCTCTGTACCCAGGATTGATATGCTTAATAGTAATGTTATAATTTCAAGATGCCAAGATGGTAGAGGCAGGGTATGAGAAGGATGACACTGGAGGACAAGACAGGGAGACTAAGTCCTATTACCATAACAACTTCAGATAATGAGGATTTATAGCCATGAAAACTTCTACTATTTTAAAATGACCAATGGGGATAAAATGGACAGTATTATTATTTTTTCTAAAGTAAACAATGGGGGAAAATTGAACAATATTCTAATCAGGTATCATAATATAATTAATGGAAACAAAGGGGGTAAGGTATACAATCTTATCCATGTAGAAAAGGGAACAGTTCACAGCTCAGCATATAAGATATGAATTTCCCAAACATCTAGGCTTTGACCCTTTCTCTCTTGCTTGGCTTACTCTGCTTTACCTTACTAAGTGTTACTTCCACCTTTATCTTCAATAAATCAAAATTTTGTTACTTGTGTGTGCCTTGCTCAATCCTTTGTTCAGGACACAAAAGAACTGGATCCCAAATGGACATCCTGATGGAACAGAATCACTGAATTGCTGAGTCTTGAGAGAAGAAAAAATATTTTTAAGTCACTCCAAAATATGCAAAGTGACTTTTTTCTCCTGGCTTATCAATTTTATTGACATTTCAAAGAACTAGTTCTTAGCTTTCTTGACTTTTCATACTGCTGTCTGGTTTGATCTTTCTTATTTTCCTTCTTCTATTTACTATGGGTTAAATCTGTTATGCATTTTGTAGTTTCTTTTTTTTTTTCCATTTATTTTATTTCTTTATTTATTTTTAGAATCACATCATATATGCAGTCATACATGAAGCTAGGGCTATGATGTCCATCTTATTCCATCACCTTTACTGTCCCCATGCCCCCTCCCCCTTTCCTCCCCTTTGACCAAAATTCTTTTATTCTTCCCATGTCCCCCTCCCCCATTATGTATCAGCATTCATTTATCAGAGAGAACACTCGGCAATTGGTTTTCTGAAATTGGCTTACTTCACTTAGTATGATATTCTCCAACTCCATCCATTTACCTGCAAATGCCATAATTTTATTCTTTCTTATTGCTGAGTAATACTCCATTGTGTATATATACCACAGTTTCTTTATCCATTCATCTATTGAAGGGCATCTAGGTTGGTTCCACAGTTTAGCTATTGTGAATTGAGCTGCTATAAACATTGAAGTGGCTGTGTCACTGTAGTATGCTGTTTTTAGGTTTTTTGGGTATAGACCCAGAAGTGGGATAGCTGGGTAAACTGGTGGTTCCATACCAAGTTTTCTAAGCAATCTCCATACTGCTTTCCAGATTGGTTGTGCCAATTTGTAGTCCCACCAGCAATGTATGAGTGTGCATTTTCCTCCACATCCTCACCAACACTTATTATTGTTTGTATTGTTGATAATTGCCATTCTGACTGGCATGAGATAAAATCTTAGAGTAGCTTTGATTTGCATTTCTCTAATGGCTAGAGATGTTGAACATTTTTTCATATGTCTGTTGATCAATTGTATATCTTCTTCTAATATACTCTCTTCTTTCTGATATACTTTCTGGGGCACTTACTTTCCTTGTTTTTTCATGTTGATTACGTATCTTCTTTTCTTGCAATGCCAATCTGAGGTATTATACTTTCTATCCTCTAATCTTAAAGTGACACTACACATTACCTGTATCTCACCTTTGAGTTCACTTTTAGTCCCCAGCATGTGTCCCCAGATGGACAGGACTGCCACTAAAGATGGTGGTGGTGGTGGTAGTGAAAGTAACTCAAGATGGCAGTAGAAGTAGGCTGGCTGGGCTCCCCAGGTGGTCCCTGAAGTTTGTCCTGGGCCTTCTTTTGTGCTCCTGTCAGCAGGATCTCTGGTGCAGAATAGGGGGTAGTCCCACACCTCATTTATGCCAGATCTCCTGCAGGGGTCCCCAGAGGCAGTCCTTCCCCTGAGTCTGAATTGCCCTGTGGCTGGTGGCTAACAGTCCTGGGTCCTCCCTTGGCTGGGCTCCTGTGGTGGTCCCTGAAGTCGGTCCTGGGCCTTTGCCTGTGCTCCTGCCGGTGGGCAGGAACTCTGGTGAGGAACTCACAAAGTGACTTTTGGGGAAGCAGATAGTTCCCAGTAAACAGCCAGGTATTGACTCTGTATTTAAATCTCTGTATTTTAATCTCTGTCCATTAAATCTTGTTTCTTCATTCTTCCTTTCTTCCTTTCTTTTATTCTTGGTTTCTCAATATGGTGCTAATATTGTTACCAAAACTTGGTTCTTGTCCCCAATGCCAATTCAATGTCAATAACAATTTTGAGGAAAAGGACAAAGAGAGTTTACTACTTTGCTGTCAAAGGAGAAGCACAGAGGACTCCTGACCCACAGGCTGTGACTCTATGCATTAGGGAGAAGAGGGTTTTTTAAAGAAGAGATTCTTTCCAGGTGTTACTGTGGTGGGTTGTTAAATTGGGACATAACCATTTCCTAGATCTTCTGGTGCCATCTCTAACATCTGAATTCGTGTGGTGAGTATGTGCTCAAATACAGATAACTTGGCCTAGAATGGGAAAAAGAAAATGCTGTTCCCCATCCTCAGGTAGGAAAGAGGAGAGGAAGAAGAGGAAAAGAAAACATGTCTATTTTAAAATAAGCCTCAATTGCAGAGCAGCAAAGGTTATATTCAAAGCATGAGGTGGACCACTGGTACAACATCATCTCTCAATATGATACTAACAGGGCTTTCCTCCTGTGCAGTGTAAGTGAGAAAGGGACTGGAACAGGGGACAAAATTGTGGAGAAACTCTGAGGCCTAAATTCATAATCTATGGCTAAAGTCTTTTCTACTCCCCAACTCTCAGGGTGTTTGGTGTGCCCTCTTTTCTTACCCTCCTACATTCAAATGAACCATGAACACCAGCAGGAGGGCAATGCCAAAAAATATGATAAGCTCTTAAATCTTAAATCATAATTTGTACTGCTAATGTTCTTTCACTATTGTGCCTTAATTTATAGTTTGTACCTGTTAAAATTTCTTTCCTACTCCTCTTTCTTATAATATATGAAATGCACCTTTTCTTACTCTTCTATTTTTAGTCTAATCAACAGTAATCAAACAGTAATTATACAATAATAGGTACTTCTCCAAAGAAAACAAGAGAATTTAAAGAAATGATTCTAAAAATACCAGCTTCTTCCCTGCCTGAGCCATTCAAGTTAAGGCTGGGCCTTTCTTTTGGGTGATATTTTCATTCGTGGACAGTTTTAACTACTCCGTCACAGTCATCCCCTTTACCTGGAGGGGAGGGCTCTTCCCTCTTCTCTTTTCCTCATTAAAGTTTTTTTTTTTTTTTTTTCTTTTTTTGTATAGTAGTTCTCACTTGACTCTTATTCTTTTTCTACCAGCACCAAGTCAAAAACTTCTGTCTTCTCTGGGGATATCTCAGAAATATCAGGAAAAATGATGAAAGAGGCAATATTTTTTCCACTCTTGCTTGAAAAATTTGTGCTTTATTTAACTGCATAAAACACTGATATAGCATCGTACCTGTGGGGATGGGGCAGTTAAATGAATAAGGAAGAGAGAGCACCATCAAAAAAACCTTGAATATAGCCCAATGCTATCTAATAATAAAGCATATATCTGTCTTTTCCAGGTTAAATAAAAATTCAATTGCCTCAGTAAAATATGCCTAAAATTACAGTTTATTTATAGGTATGTGCTGGCAATTGCAGCCACCAATATAAACATATTTCAGTTACAGGCACATATCAGAAATTGTCCTGGTAGTCTGATAAGCAAGGCCACTGTAGGAAGAAATATGTAAAAAGGTTTGTGATGGATGATTGGAAGCAGCAAAATTTAGTTTTGACAAAGGAAAAGAGGCATAATAAAAAACAAAATTTTAAAAAGTGAGAATAAATTGTCACATGGGCACTTCTTTCTGTAATGCACTGTAGTTTGCATTCAGAGATGAGACTCCTTGAGGCAGTATGCCAAACAAATGTATATATACAAACACATACATATTTATACACACATACATATATACCTATATATTTGACAAATATATCAAAGAAAAGCAAACTTAACAACACCAATAAAGAATAAAAAAATAGACTTTCCCCTTAAAATGATTTTAATGTATTTGGGAGAGTAGAGAACTGAAGCAAAGTTGTTTAAGTAGGAAAAGTTATCTTTTAACTCTCAAATACTCATGTGATATGTTGAGATAGAAATGACACCTGAGGGTTAAGAGAGGCATAGTTTTTAGCTCCTAAGTTACTACTGCTACAGATTTTTCATAAATGCCTCTAGATCCCATAAATGGTTTGGTGGACTTTGCCACCAAGGAAGTTGATGAATTGAAAGGGAAACAGAAGCTCCTTTTGCGAGATTGTTTGGGATTGCTTGTGTACAGCCTTGCCCAGCTATTTGTATCTTTCCATGAAATTTCAAGATGACTGGGGGTAGATAAGGTAACCAACTTGCCCAGTAGTGTGGAATGTTCTCAGTTTTAATTCTGAAAGTCTTCATCCTAGAATTTTTCTAAATGGAAGCAATTATGAGTCAGTTGGTCACTTTGGAGATTTAGAGATTAGAATCTTTCCCCTAGCCAAAGTTAACTGTGTGCCAGAACATGCAGACCTGTGATAGGTAAAATCTCCAAGTGGTGGGAGCATGTGGTTAAAGGGACAATTCTATAGACTGGCCCTACTGTGCTGACCCCCACATGATTTGTTTTAAAAAGCAATTTACTTATGACTCTGTCCAGCTTCAATCAATAGGACAGGCAACATTCTCAGCCAACAACCTGTTATCTGTAGGAGAAATTCAGTCCCTAGGGCCGCTCCCTGCCAATGGGAAGAACACAGTTACCCTGAAGGAGAGAGATTTTATGGACTTTATACTGACCAAAGTCTCCTGAATTCAAAAGAACAAAATTTTATGTTTTGGCTCCTTCCTAATCCCTGGAGCCTTCTTTATCACATCAAAAAGGACAAAAACTTCCTGGGGCAACATTTGCATCTTCCATATTTCAGAGTGGTGAGGTTTTCCAAATGCAGCTAATTTTAATCCCCTTAAAAGCACCAGTTTAATTCTGCTCCAGAGTTCCTGCAGACCAGCGGGAGCCAGGAGCTGCAGAGGGCCCAAAACCACCCTCAGGAAACTCCACAGTGTCCAGCCAAAGGGAGACCAGAGACTGCTGGCTGCCAGCCACAGGGGAGCATGCACCCAAAGTAAGAGTCCCCACAGAGTCCCCAGCATGAGAAGCCCACACCCAAGTGAGAGCTGGGCCTACCTCAGTTCTGCTCCAGAGTTCCTGAGGACTGGCAGGAGCTGCAGAGGGCCCAAAACCACCCTCAGGAAACTCCATGGGTGTCTAGCCAAAGGGAAATCAGAGACTGCTAGCTGCTATCCACAGAGGAGACCACACTCAGGGTAAGAGTCACCCTCAGAGACCCCAGCAGGAAGAGCCTCCACCCAAATGAGACCTAGGCCCACCCCAGGTCTGCTCCAGAGTTCCTGTGGACCAGCAGGAGCCTCAGAGGGCCCAGAAATGCCCTCAGGAAATTCCACGGGTGTTCAGCCAAAGGGAGACCAGAGACTGCTAGCCACTAGCCACAGAGGAACCCACATTCAGGGTAAGAGTCACTGCAGAAATCCCAGCATGAGGAGGCCCCACCCAAGTGAGGCCTAGGCCTGCCCCAGTTGTGCTCCAGAGTTCCTGTGGACAGGAGAGACAGAGGGCCCAAATCCACCCTCAGGGTATGCCAGGGATGCCCAGTGGAAGGCACACCAGAGCCTGCTAGCTTCCAGCCCCAGGGGAGCTCACACCCACAGTAAGGGTCACACAAAGACTATCCTGCTTGTGATCCTGCCTAAGTGAGGCCTGGGCCTACCCCCAGTTCCTCTCCAAAGTTTCTGCTCACCAGAAGGAGTGCAAGAGAGGGGCAAAACAGCCCTCAGGGGTCACTACAGGACCCAAGCCAAGGCCACTCCCACTGACCTCTAGAGATACATCCACTGCCTCTGCCACAAACTTTAGTGACAGTAGTTTCCATCTGCGGACACTGGGGGAACAGAAGTAGCTTCAAGGTGAGATACAGGTAATCTGAAGTGTCAATACAAGATTATAGGATAGAAGCCGCAATACCTTAGATCAGTATTGTAAGAAAGGAAGATATACAATAAGCATGAAAAAACAATGGAAGAAAGTGCCTCAAATAAACTTTGATACCACTGTAACAGAATCCATTGACAATACTGTTGATGAAATGCCAGAGAAAGAATTCAGAATGTACATAATTAAAATGACCTGTGAATTAAAGAATGACATAAGTGAGCAACTATAGGCAAAAATTGATCAATCCAAGAAAGAAATAGGACAGCAAATAAAGACGAACATTGACCATTCTAACAGAGATAAGACAGCAAATACAAGTAGCAAAAGATTACTTTAAGAAAGAGCTAGAGATCATAAAAAAAAATTCAGAAATTCTTGAAATGAAGGAAACATTAAACCAAATAAAAAACTCAATAGAAAGCATTACCAGCAGACTAGATCACCTGGAAGACAGAACCTCAAATAATAAAGACAAGATATGCAATCTTGAAAATAACCTTGACCATACAGTGAAGATGGTAAAAAATCATGAACAGAATATATGAGAAATATGGGACAGCATCAAAAGACCAAATCTAAGATTTATTTCGATAGAAGAAGGTGCAGAATTTCAAACCAAAGGAATGCACAATCTCTTCAATAAAATAATATCAAAAAATTTCCCAAATATGAAAAATAAATTGGAAAATCAAGTACAAGAGGCTTACAGGACACCAAATGTACAAAATTTCAACAGATCTACACCAAGGTACTTTATAATAAAAATGCCCAGCATACAGAATGAGGATAGAATTTTAAAGGCCACAAGAGAGAGAAACCAGATTACATATAAGGGGAGATCAATACGGATCTCAGCAGATTTTTCAACCCAGACCCTAAAAGCCAGGAGATCATGGAACAACATATTCCAAGCTCTGAAAGAAAATGGATGCCAACCAAGAATCCTATACCCAGGAAAATTGAGCTTCAGATTTGATGATGAAATAAAAACCTTCCATGATAAACAAAAGTTAAAAGAATTTACAGCCAGAAAGCCTGCCATATACAGCATTCTTTGCAAAATATTCCATGAGGAGGAAATGATAAACAACAATGAAAATATGCAAAGAGAGGAACTACACTAAAGGAAAGACAATTCAAAAAAGAAAACAAGTCAAGGTAAAAAACAAAAATAAACCAAAATGACTGGGATTACAAATCATATTTCAGTAATAACCCTGAATGTAAATGGCCTAAATGCACCAATTAAAAGACACAGACTGACAGACTGTATTTAAAAAAAAAGACCCAACAATATATTGTCTTCAAGAGACTCATTTCACAGGAAAAGACATCCACAGACTGAAAGTGAAAGGGTGGGAAAAAAACTTCACTCACATGGACCCCACAAACAAGCAGGAGTTTCCATCCTCATATCAAATAAAGTGGACTTCAAACCAAACATCATGAAAAGAGATAAAAAAGGACATTTCATACTTCTTAAGGGAATCATACATCAACAAGACATAACAATCATAAATATTTATGCCCCAAATAATGGGGCTCCTATGTATATCACACAAATTCTTTTCAAATACAAGAATCAAATAGACCACAACACAATAATACTTGGAGATTTTAACATAGCTCTCTAACCATTGGATAGATCTCCCAAACAAAATCTTAATAAAGAAGCCATAGATCTCAATAAAACTATCAATAATTTATACTTAACAGACATATATAGAGTGTTCCATCCATCAACGAGCTAATACACTTTTTTCTCAGCTGCACATGGATCCTTTTCCAAAATAGATTATAGTTATTTCACAAAGACAGTCTTAGCAAATACAAAAAAATAGAGATACTACCCTGCATCCTGTCTGACCACAATGGAATAAAATTAAAAATCAATAACAGATTAAAAAATAAAAAATACTCCAACACCTGGAAACTAAATAATATGCTATTGAATGATGCATGGATAACAGAAGACATTAGGGAAGATATTTAAAAAATATTCTTAGAGGCAAATGAACACTCTGATACAACATATCAAAATCTCTGAGATACCATGAAGTGAAGGCAGTGATAAGAGGAAAGTTCATTTCACTCAGCTCATTTATTAGAAGAAGTAAAAGTCAACAAATAAATGAATAGACTCTTCATCTCAAAGGAAGAACAAATCAACACTAAAAGAAGTAGAAGACAGGAAATAATCAAAATCAGGGCTGAAGTTAATGAAATTAAAACAAAAAAATTCAAAAAATTGACAAAACAAAAAGCTGGTTATTTGAAAAAATAAACAAAATTGACAAACCCTTAGTCACCTTAATGAAAAGAAGGAGGGAGAAAACCAAAATTATTAAAATTTGTGATGAAAAAGGAAATATCATGACAGACACTACTGAAATACAGAGGATAATTAGAAACTATCTTGAAAATTTATACTCCAGTAAAATAGAAAACCTTGAAGACATTGACAAATTTCTAGAGGCATATGACCTACCCAAACTGAACCAAGAGGACATACACAACTTAAACAGATCAATTTCAAGCAAGGAAATAGAAGATGCCATCAAGAGTATGCCATCCAAGAAAAGCCCAGGTCCAGACAGATTCTCAGTTGAGTTCTAAAAGACCTTCAAAGAAGAATTAATACCAATACTCCTCAAACTATTTTATGAACTAGAAAAGGAAAGAACCCTTCCAAACTCATTTTTGAGGAAAGTATCACCTTGATTCCAAAACCAGACAGAGACACATAAAAGAAAGAAAACTTCAGACCAATATCCCTGATGAACATAGATGCAAAAATTCTCAATAAAATTCTGGCAAATCACATACAAAAACATATCAAAAAATTATTGCACCATGATCAAGTGGGGTTCATTCCAGGGATGCAAGGTTGGTTCAATATACAGAAATCAATTAACGTAATACATCACATCAATAGACTTAAAGACAATAGTCATATGATTTTATCAATCAATGCAGAGAAAGCATTTGACAAAATACAGAACCATTTTATGTTCAAAACACTAGAAAAACTTGGGATAGTAGAAACATACCTCAACTTTGTAAAAACTATCTATGCTAAACCCAAGGCCAATATCATCCTAAATGGAGAGAAATTGGAAGCATTCCCTCTAAAAACGAGAACAAGACAGGGATACTATCTTTCACTACTGCTATGCAACATAGTCCTTGAAACACTAGCCAGAGCAATTAGACAGACAAAAGAAATTAAAGGGATATGAATAGGAAAAGAAGAACTTAAATTATCATTTGCAGAGGATATGATTCTATAACAAGAGGATCCAAAAAATTCTACCAGAACACTTCTAGAATTAATAAATGATTTCAGCAAAGTAACAGGATATAAAATCAACACCCATAAATCAATTGTATTTCTATACATCAGTGATAAACCCTCTGAAAGAGAAATTAGGAAAACTATCCAATTCACAATAGCCTCAAAAAAAGTAAAATACTTGGGAATCAATTTAACAAAAGAGGTGAAAGACCTCTACAATGCAAACTACAAGACACTGAAGAAAGAAATTGAAGAAGACCTTAGAAGATGGAAAAATCTGCCATGCTCCTGGATAGGCAGAATCAATATTGTCAAAATGGCCATACTACCCAAAGCACTATATAGATTCAATACAATTCCAATTAAAATCCCATTGTCATTCCTTATAGAAATAGAAAAGGCAATCATGAAATTCATTTGGGAGAATAAGAGACCCAGTATTGCCAAAGCAATCCTTAGCAAGAAGAGTAAAGCAGGAAGCATCACAATACCAGACCTTAAATTATACTACAAAGCTATAGTAACAAAAACGGCATGGTACTGGCACCAAAATAGACATGTAGACCAATGGTATAGAATAGAAGACACAGAGGTGAACCCACTAAATACAGATACCTTATACTAGACAAAGGAGCCAAACACGTACACTGGAGAAAAGATAGCCTCTTCAACAAATGGTGCTAGGAAAACTGGAAATCCATATGCAGCAAAATCAAACTAAACCCCTATCTCTCACCATGCACAAAATTCAACTCAAAGTGAATCAAGGATCTGGGAATTATATCAGAGACCCAATGCCTAATAGAAGAAAAAATAGGCCCAAATCTTTATCATGTCGGATTAGGACCTTTCTTCCTTAACAAGACTCCTATAGCACAAGAAATAAAATCAAGAATCAATAAATAGGATGGATTCAAACTAAAAAAATGTCTTCTCAGCAAAAGAAATAATCAATGAAGTGAACAGAGAGACGACATTCTGGGAACAGATCTTTGCCACACACACATCCAAAAGAGCATTGATCTCCAGGATATATAAAGAACTAAAAAAACTTATCACCAAAAAAACAACCCAATCAATAAATGGGCCAAGGAGCTGAACAGAAACTTCACAGAAGAAGGTATACAGTCAATCAACAGACATATGAAAAAATGTTCAACATGTCTAGCAATCAGAGAAATGAAAATCAAAACTACCCTTTAGATTTCATCTCATGCTCGTCAGAATGGCAATTATCAAGAATACATACAACAATAAGTTTTGGCATAATTTTGGGGGGAAAGGCACACTCATACACTGCTTGTGGAACTGCAAATTGGTACAACCAATCTGGAAAGCAGTGTGGAGATTCCTTAGAAAACTTGGAATGGAACCACCATTTGACCCAGCTATCCCACTCCTGGGTCTATACCCAGAAGACTTAAAAACAACATACTACAGTGCTGCAGCCACTTCAATGTTTATACCAGCTCAATTCACAATAGCTAAACTGTCTAACAAACCTAGATGTTCTTCAACAGAGGAATGGATAAAGAAACTGTGGTATATATACACAATGGCATATTACTCAGCAATAAAAGAGAATAAAATTATGGCATTTGCAGGTAAATGAATGGAGTTGGAGAATATCATGCTAAGTGAAGTAAGCCAGTCTCAGAAAACCAAATGCTGAATGTACTCATTGACAAGTGGATGCTGATCCATAATAGGAGAAGGACATGGGAACGATGGAGGAACTCTGTTCGTGGGGAGGAGGGGGCATGGAGACACTAAACGTGGTGGAATATGAAGGTCATCATAGCCCTAGCATTATGTATGACTGCATATATGTTGTGATTCTATATCATTTACAACCAGAGAAATGAAATATTATCCTCCATCTGTGTACAATTAATCAAATTGCACTCTGATATCATGTAAACCTAAATAGAACAAATAAATAAATTAAAATATGAAAAAGAAAAAAAGCCCCAGCTCTGTGAAAAATACACCAACCTCTTTAGAGATGGTTATGGCCATTCTGTGGCCTGAGCTGTATGTTTAGGCCCCTTATTTCATTTTCGCTAATAAATTCATGCTTGTTACTCTATGCAACTTGCTCAAAATCTTTTCTGTGAATTTACAAAGAACCAGCAGTCTTTAGGATTCAATGCCCAACTCACCACTCTGCAGCTACTTTCAGAACTGCAGCCACTTTTCTGAGCTGCAGCTTTGTGGGATGATGAGTCCCACACCACAATATCCAAATACCTTTAACTACTAAGAAAAGGATCATGGGATGGAAACAGTGCTTAATGAATTGGGAAAAGCATAAAGTTTACTCAAGGAGCCAAAGTGTATAGAAAAGAGTCATTATTTATTTTGGTTATATATGTGAGAACTAGTTTGGTGGTCCTTTCTCAGAATACATATTTAGCCTTTTTATTTTTTATTTTTAGTTGTTGATGGGCCTTTATTTTATTCATTTATTTATATGTGGTGCTGAGGATCGAACCCACTGCCTCACACATGGGAGGCAAGTGCTGTACCACTAGCCACAATATTTAACTTCAATTGGATCCAACTGTAGCCCTTCCCTTTTGACCCCCCTAATTCTAAAATTAGCCAATTGCATAAATTGTAAAAACCGGAACTTCCATCAGAGTGAAGGGCAGCACTGCATTAAATTAGAGATAAAAGTAGGCCCACTGCCTACACAGGGGCGCTTGCTAAGAGGTTCCAGAAGCACGTCCTTCTGTGAGAAATAAAGTTTACGTTGGCCACCCACTTTTGAGCACATTTGATCTTTTGGGTTTTTTTTGACACTTTGTTAGAAATAACATCTAGAACTCTAAGAGCTAATAAGAGCTTGGAGGAATGTCATGATTTCCTTTGTCTCCTTCAGTAAAGGACCACATAACAGGTGATGGGACCCTAGTGAAAAGCTCTGAGGTAGACAACCCAGCAGAGCAGGGGATGGCAATCTCTATACTCTTGTGAAATTTCTAATTTCAGAAGAGAAGAGTAGGTGTTCAGACGAGACTCAAAGGCCACCACCTCTATACAACAAACCCAAACAGCTCTCATTGCTATGCAGGCTGAGGGAGTTAGCAGCTGGCAGAGGTAAGCACAGCTGGTTTCCAACAATACACAAAAGCAGATTGAGTGTAGACACCAAAAGTTACCACAGACTGAGGGAAAGGAAGCAGACATAAAGCATTTCTTTTCCACCTAGGTGACCTCAACCAGGACATCAACAGAAAAAAAAAAAAAAGTTCTCATTTTTGGCAATGGGTATGGGAGAAGCTTGTAAAGGAAAGAATTAAATTGAAATAAGATGAGGTTGAGTGTTGGAATTATGAGGATCAGAAGCAAATGCTAGTGGAGATTTATAAATAATAGTAGTTGAAGTTACTATAATTTAATTAGACTAAATTTACCCTAGATTGGATTTATTCCAGTAAGTGAGTGATGAGAGCAAAGTGAGGCTGATTTGCAGGATAGAAAGGGAAAGATTTTAGAATAGGGGATATTAGTGGTTCAATATAATACCAGCATTATCTTTGTAGAATAAGTTCCTTTGACTTTTCTTTTTCATTAAACATCAAGTTAAACTTAAATAAGACACAATTTGTGTGATTTCCTAGAGAGAGGATTCTCACCTGGCCTGTAAGCAAAAGCTGATTATATCATGCACTATGTCTCACCACAGGACTCTCTATAAAGGCCTTCTAATAGGACAAGAATGTTAACAGTTACTCAAAAGCAATCCCCAGTGTTCAGCTAACTGTGTCTTCCTAGAATGACAAAAGGAATGTGGAGTTGGTATATTGTATAGCCAGAGGCAAATAGGAAATCAAAGGCAGGAAAGGATTCCCTGTTTCCTATTAAAACAGAATACACTTGTCTGAGTAAGCCACACTTGGAGATGGCAATATTACATATTTCATAGAAAATGGCATCTGAAATAGCTAAACTAACTATATGTAAAAATAAAGATCAATAGAGAAGAAGAGAGAGAGAAAGCTTGAAAATATAGTTTAAATACTGAATAAAAAAGGCATAATGTAAAATAATATGGAAGAGTATTTGGGGGAAGGAATCTAGAAAAATTGGACATTAAAAAGCAAAGGACAACTAAAAGTTGAAATAACACAATGGAATTGGAAAGACTATTTAACCTGTTAAACTAGATGTGAGAGACATGTGGATCTTAATCAAAAAAATTAGTACGAAAGCTGGGGTAATACTTTCTTCTCTTTGTTTTGTCATATTCTGCCTTTTAGTTCTAAGGCATGGCCATCCTTTTATTAATGTCTAATTGAATCATTTTATTTATTCTTGTTACTGAAAACTTGGTCCTTGTTCTTGTGCCAATCCAACAATAAGGACACAGTTGTGAGAAAAATAAAAAAAAGTTTTATTGGTTTGCTAAGCAAAGGAAAACAGGGAAATCCTATTCCAGAGACACTGATATTGCACATCAGAAGGAACAGGGTGTTTATAAAGAAGTGATTCAAAGTTTATAACCCAGTAGTGCCCTAATATGGGTTGTAATTCATTTGTTAATTTGGGAGATAGTAATTAGATCTTCTGATTCCAACCTAAGTTTGAATTACTTCATTTCTGTATATGTGCTCAAGGACAGATAATTTGGCCTAGTAGAGGTAAGAAGGGTAATCCTGTTTTCCCTGAGGACAGGGAAGTGGAAAAGATAAAGAGAAAAAATAAAGGCCCATTTAAAAATAGTCTTCAGGGCTGGGGTTGTGGCTCAGTGGTAGAGCACTTTCTAGCATGTGTGAGGCACTGATTTTGAGTCTCAGCACCACGTATAAATAAAATAAAGTCCATTGACAACTAAGAAAATATTAAAAATAAATAAAAATAATCTTCAGTGGCAAAGCAGCAAGGGATATAGTCAAATCATGAAGTGCACTTTCGTTACATTCTGAAGATGAACCACTACTGGAAAATAGGTAAAGAATCACCATCTGCATAAAAAATCCTGGTCTCCAAACTTCATTATAATCCCAGTTTGTAAGATCTAAGAAAATTTCTAAGACTTAAGAATTTTAGTTCATAGAAAGATGTGTCCATTTTACACTATAAGGAAGAGAAGATGTAATGACTCAACACAGAAGCACTTTTAAAATAGCTAAGTACATTCTAAATGTAAAGCGCAAGTACTGATATTTTTGTTTCCTTTTTCACAATCTTCTAATATCTTGTTTTAAACCACTACATGTCTCTGTAGAAGGGTCCAAAGAGTCCCAGAAGAGAGGGGGAACTCAACTCAGGACCAGGGAGTTTCTAGGCATATGTGACCAAAGATAATTTCAGCACAAGCCAGACCAAAGCATAGTCAGAGGTTTATTTAGGAAGATAAACACACATTTAAGGAAGAATATGGGCTGCTCAAGAGTGAGAAGCAGTCCTAACTTGGGCTGAGGGTACAACATTTATAGAAGGGCTGAAGGGATGGACTGGAAGTGGATCCAGGGTGCAGCTGCACAGTTTTGGTCCAATTTTCCTGTACTTTTGTATTTCCCTATTTTACAAGGGCATGGGCTAAGGGCATGAGCCAAGGTTTGCAACTGCTCTTTCTGCATCTCAGTGGTTTGATTCTGCCTTTCAATGGCTTGAGTGTGTTTCTCTTAAGATTTTGTATTTCTCTCTCCTTATCCTAAATCCCTACCTCAGGAAGGCTTGATCATTTGAGCTACAAGTCAATAACAAGTCTCACTGTTACTTTATGTAAATCATCTCCATGTTCATCTGATTTTATTACAGAGTAAGATCCTTCCATGAAGCAAAAGTAACCAAAGGGGTAAACCATCACTGATTCTTGCAATCTTACCTGAAGAATTTCAAGCAAGTCACACATAGTAGCAGGCACGTGTTTATCAGAAGAGATAGGGAAAGGGATACTCTCAAGAAAGAAAGAGAGTGGGCCTTCTCAGAGAAGGGAAACACATTATGCCTCTCTAGCCCTCTAGTTTTATTTGAGGTCCCAGGGAAGTTTTCACAGAATCTCACCCAGGTTCACCCACTGACTTTTGACTGACAGCAGAATTACTCAGACTCAAATCCTAACTGCATATTGTCTTACTTCACGAAGAGGGTGTCAGGAGCGGCATGCATAATTAATAATTACTCAGAGGCAGATTGTCTTTAAATGCAAGTGTATGTTCAATCACAACAATTATCAAATAAAATTAATTAATGCAAAAAGGTGTTGGGTGTGCTGGAAAACCGCAAGTAGCATTTAATGCACACTAATTAAACGCTATAGGTAAGTTACACTATCCTAGGGCAACTAAACACTACCTTTAATTCACACAATCCTAGGGCAACCATGAGCCCCAAAGTACTTCTGATACCAGGTGACTTCTCTTAGCCAAAGATCAGATGTTGTCCTTATCTGGTGGTTCTCTTCAGCTGATGGCTGGACGTCAGGGAATGGTGGAGCTGATCCAGGGATTGACAGCAAGTGGCTGGTCTCACTGATGTCTTTGGAGCAAGCTCAAATTATGGCAGGACAAGCAGTTTAAAAGCAGTTCCAATTTGATGGTGTAACCTGGTGATTGGTTATACCCAGTAAAAGCCAATGTCCATTGGTTATGTCCAATGAGATAGTATAATTGCAACTGGGATTTTCTTTATGCATGTGCATGGGCTGAGCTCTGGATCAGATCAATTGTAACCAGTAGGTCTGTGGTTAGATGCCTCTTACAGCCCCTTATCAATTGCATGAGCTGAGCTCCCTATCAATTGTAACCAGTAGGCCTGTGGTTAGGTGCCCCTTACAGCCTCCTATCAATTGTAAGCAGAAATGACTAAACAAGTGAATGGCTGCTGTTCCTTATGGCCAGCAACCCCAGTGAGTCCCAACATGTCCATGGCATATGCTCCTTATAGGGAAGATTTGCTTTTAGTAATAACATGCTAAAGATTCAAGGCAATTCTGAACCACCTTGGCCTGTGCTGACCAGTTTTAACTGGAACTTGTTCTTACAGAATTTATGGTGGAGGGACTTTGCTTTTAATTATCTGGTATCACTGAGTCCTAAAATCTCATCATCTTCAATGTGACTTGTGTTTTTCTTATCAGCAGAGTGGTGTCTCTGGACTCGCATTTCTCTTGTAATCCCAGCACTTTGGGAGGCTGAGACAGGAGAATCGTGAGTTCAAAGTCAGTCTCAGCAATGGTGAGGCACTAAACAACTCAGTGAGACCCTGTCTCTACATAAAACACACACAAAAAAAATAGGGCTGGGGATGTGGTTCAGTAGTCAAGTACCCCTGAGTTCAATCCCTGGTAACAAAAAAAAAAAAAAAATAGAGAACAAGTTATTTACTGAGGAATGTAGCATATCCTATTGACTTAAGCCAGGCAGGGTAAGAGTGATCTCAGGTAAATTCCTTTTTAAAGGAAAACATGTGGGGAAAGTCAACACAATGAGCCCAGTCTTTCCCCTTAACATCCTATTCCCACCATTAATGCCTTTCTGCTACCTATCAGCTTAATTGTCATCTTTCTTCTCTGCTATTTCATGCTATGTATTCTCATGTACAAAAGAAGTGACTGTTGTAGTGCCAGGAATCATGTAAAGATATGATTACAACAGGTGAAGTAAAAGAAGCTTAATATACTCTTGCTAAGTATTTTTTTATTTATTACTGATCAATGAATAAACTTTAGTACAAGGGTGCTTCTTAGTACAGGAGTGCTTAAGCTCTGAGTCAAATATGCAGTCTTTTTTTATATTTTATTTAGAAACAGGGTCTTACTAAATTGCTTAGGGCCTCACTGAATTGCTGAGACTGGGTTTGAACTCATGATCCTCCTGCCTCAGCCTCCTAAACTTCTGGGATTACATTTGTGTGCCATTGTGCCTGGCACAGTATAGAAACTTTTCAAAGACATCCCCAGGATACCTATTTTCACATCTCATTGGTCCAACTTCTGCCATATCTCCATGCCTAAACCAGTCATTAAGATGTTCACCTTGACTACTGTGGGAAATTTAGACCAAATAAATTATAATCCCTGAAACACAGATCTTTCTACAAATAGAGAGCCCATGAAGAAAAGCGGGGTTTTTGTTGAAATTTACACAAGTGGACATATATGATGATGATCATCTGTATCTTCATATGTAACAGTGGTCCACTTTATGCTTTGCATATATAACCCTTGCTGCTCTGCCACTGCAACTTATTTTTTAAATGTATGTGTTTATTTCTGTTCCTCTTTCTCTGTTCCTTTCTAATCTCTCCCCTCTTCCCCAGTCTGAGGAAAAATAGGATTACCTTTCTTCCCCATCCTAGGCAGAGATATCTGTCCCTGAGTATACACTCACCATAGGAACAAAGTAATCCAGACTTTGAAGGTGGTACCAGAACTCAGAAGACTATCTCCAAATTAACGAGTGAATTACAACTCCAGATAGAGAATACAGGGAATGTAGCCTTTGATTCACTTTTTTAAAAGCCCTCTGTTCCTACTGATGAGCATAATCAATCACAGCCATTGGGACAGGAGTCTCTTGTATTTCTCTTTTGTTAGCAAAGCAATAAACTTTTTTTTTTTTCCTTTTTCTCAAAACCATGTGCTCTTTATTGGATTGGCTTTGAGGATAAAAACCAAGATTTCAGAAACACATATAGATAATATTCATAACTATGTAGTTTTAATTACTTCTATGAAAGCAAGAGTACCTTGCATAGGTATAACTAGAAAGCCTGATTCAATATATATTAAATAAAACTATAAATTATTTTTTATTTTTGAGAATTTTATGTTGGCAAAATATTTCCTACTTTTTAGTAATTCCTATTCTTTTCTGAAACAGAACCAAATAAATCAATGGGAGATATTAGAAGATTAAATTTTTGAAAATTAAATTTCTAATTCTAAATACACATATTAAACTTTATTTAAAACCAAAATGCCACCATCTGGTAACTACCCACAACAGAATCTGCATTCCATGTGTATGAAATCATGCTCTATAGAAATGGGTTTAAACTAAAAGATTTTTGTGTAGATATAAGTGTCCTTTTTACCATTGTTTTGTTCTCCCTGTAGTGCACAGATGGAGACAGACTAATTTGCATTTTACAACTTTGTGAGGAAATGCCATAAAATAGGAAATGTCTATTTTCTAATTATATAATATTGTAATGACATACAGAAGTATTAGAAGTAAGAGATTAGTACTCTGATCAATTCTGGTTAAACCTATGCTTATTGATAGTTTCTGATTTAATTTTCCTATTTTTGGCATCTCAAAAATTATGAAAATCTCATTACTATTAGAAAAGAATAATAATATTTTAATAAGCATTAATTCAATAGTTATGAATATGTGATAGCACATTTATTAACTTTCACTCATATAATACCTTTATGAACTATTAATTCATATATGAAATATACTATTGTAGACTTTATGTTTTTTTTGGAAAAAAATATATTTGTAAATTCAAGATAATTCACACAAAGTGTATAAAAACTAAGTAAAGTATATTTTGTTTTTATGACTTCAGCTTAAAACCAGGAGAGACAGGGAAAGCTTCAATGCAATTCTAAATTCTAAAAAAGAGTGCTACCTTGAAATCAAAATTCCATTTCTTTTGTAATTCTCAGCTATTCATGCATCATTGCAATCCTGTATAACAGAACTTTCTTGAAGGGCTCTTGGGTCGCTATGCAAACTGAAAACCATTGTATTGGGCATCAAATCTTCTAAAGGCCTGGTTATCAAAGGAAAAAGCCTTTGGTTCTTTAATAAACAACTCTTTCTTATCTACATGAACATAGGATTTTTACAATGAAAGTTATTTTCTGGAAAATGCTTTAGAATATTGAACTACATTCACTTAGGACATCAGTTACTCTTTGATAGTGAATAGACTCTTAGATGCCAAATAATTGTAGATATAGAAGAAACTGATGTTTGCTCTAATGTATTGGAATCAATACAATACAACAACATCAAAAACTTTACCAAGTACTAAAACAACAAAAAATATACTTGTCACAGCAATGTGTTAAGAAATTTAGGGTAATCTCTTGGACAACATATTAGGATATTAGATTATCTTTGTTGAGAAAATATATTTATAGGTTACTTAGTAATATTCATGATGTTTGGACATATTTCTAGCCAGTGACATATGATCAATGGAGCATGGACGAGGCAATGATTTATCTTGATGTCCTTCAACTTTATTGGAAACAAGGCAGATTCTTATGAGAGACATGGCATCTTTATTTTCTTAAGCAATGCTATGACATAGCTATATACACTATATATATTAGAAAAATATATATATTTAGGTCTGAGTATCAGAAAAGTTATGCAAGTAAATAAATTAATGAATAAAAATGGATTGAAAGAAGAAAGGTAGGAACAGAATGTGTCAGAGTCTCTGCTTTCTACTTAAGATGTGACACAGTTGTGACGGAAAAACCAGGACTGATTATAAAATTAAATTATATGAACATTATAATGAAGAAACAATGCCCAGAAAAAAGATTAATTTTCCTCCCCATCCATCAGCCTTTCTCCAGGGAACCTAATTAACAATGGGTCCATATCTATTAGATTGTAAATAGCTGTGTCTAGGAATCTGACTACTCCCTCTTAAAATGTGAACATTTTATGCCAGGCCAAAGATTCAACAGATGCCTTGAATAGAGTCATTTCTTCTTATACTTTGTACCTTTATGAATTCTGTAAGAAAGTAGCTAAATCACTTAATTGCTAATATAAATTGTAGGTTACTATGCCAATTAAGTGCTGTCTAAACTATAACCTTGTAGGCTTAGTTCTTATAAATATAGCTCCAAGGAAAATAAACTCAAGTCATCTTGAGTTAGTGCTCACTGTCTTAAAGGCCACTTCATAACACTCATAAGTATTTTACTGTCTTTGTTCTTCACCTGTGAACCACTTAATGTGAAATTTCTATACTTGGTCCTTGGTCACATAGCTTAAGAGTTCTTACCCACCAATGGTTAAGTAATGATATCAAATTTCCTATAAAGAGCCCCTGTAACCTCAGCTTGGGGCAAAGAACTTCAGAGAACTAGCTCATTTGGGTCCAAGTAAATAAAACAGTTCTCCAAACTCTGCAGTGCTGCTTGGTCTCCTGCTGAGGGTGATTTCTATAACAAGTCACTGTAGGAAGCATTACATTCAGGGCTCAGCATTTGGAATATTTACCTGCAGGAAGAAAGTTGAGAGTGAACTCTTCCACATGCAAAGGAGTTGCTGTCCCTCCTCACTTTACTCTCTACTCTATATGTGTTTTTTCATACAGATGGTATGGCATGTATCTAGCACCCTGGATGTGGAACATGTAGGTCTCTGGAGATCTATGACAATTTCAGATGAGAGATTCAAAAAGTAGTGCCTAGAGGCTAAGCTAGAATTTTTGTCACTGAACTGAACAGTCAGGCTGGGGGAAAATATATTGTTCTGAAATTAAGAGGTAAAGTCATAGGCATGTCATCAATTAGTATTAATGGTATCAATTTAGAAAGGATTTATTTTTCTAAAAGATGCTGGAAACTTACAGTCTCTTATCCTTTCACTTGTCAACTGATGGTCAGTAAAGGGGTAAGAGCTCTCCAGTAAACTACTGGCTATGGTGTTGATGAGCTTTGTTTCTTTCTTTCATAGAATTCAATTTATGAAAATTGAAATTGGTGTTCTCAATGTACTCAACATCATAAGAGGGAAGAACATACACCAAATAATTTTTAAATACTTCTAAATAGTTTCTAAACAAACTACTCTGAATTACAATATATATATTTTTTCAGTTGTAAGTTACAGCACCTTCACTGACTCATCTTCATTTCCCCTTCCGCTACCAGAGGCCTCTGCCTGTCAGCTCAAGATACTTTAAAGCCATTATATAGAAAGTTTATGCTCACATTTGTGTGAAAGATCCTGTGCAAAGTTTTGACTGATTTAAAATCCTAGACCACTTTAGGTGGTACTCTCCTTCAGTTCTCTTCATGATTTAGATTACTATACCTTGCTTCCTGCCGTGGCCCAAAACCCTCAAGACACTGCTTGACAAAGTTCCAGTGCCTGCAAAGGGATCAGGGTGAAGAAATGCACTCCTCAATATATTTCTTGTTGGGATGCCCCTTCTTAGTTTGACAAAATTAATTGTGCTTGCTTGTGTCGCTATTCAGATTCCTGGAAAGACAGGATCAGTCAACCCTGGTCCTCTAAGTCTCATGTAACTAGGGAGAGGCATTTGACCACCCAGGAGAATAAACAAGAAAATCCCCATCGGGATAGTACTACTGATATGATGTTTCTTGGAAGTAATCCTAAAAATTACCCTGATGATAGTTTCACTTTAGATATGATATCCAGAACATCTGGGCTCGCAGTTTCCCCGATTACATTTGGAAGTACTCTCAGGTTTGGCTGCAAGAGGCTGCAAGAGGCTGCTTTGGCAACTTCAATGAAGTCAGCTACGGGAAACTGTGCCTCCAACTAGTCCTATGCCTAAAGCTCAAATGCTGGTCAGGCCTTCCTGCAGGCCCTGACCAAAATGGGCTCCCCCTATAGTAGAATCCAGTCCTTATGTGATATTTGAC
This sequence comes from Geosciurus inauris, assembly GCA_004024805.1. Classification (NCBI taxonomy): domain Eukaryota; kingdom Metazoa; phylum Chordata; class Mammalia; order Rodentia; family Sciuridae; genus Geosciurus; species Geosciurus inauris. The sequence goes on from PVHX01003385.1 coordinate 86,524, forward strand.
ATGGGTAAAGATGGCAGATGCCCAGGTATAAACAAAATTTAATTTAGGACTGGACCCTCCACTACCATATACAGTAGTCTACATTAATGGAGACAGAATGGTTTGGATTAATGGAAAACATGTTAATTATAGTTCTTTGTTTACATGGGAAAGTCTTAAGAGACAAAGGCTTCGATTCCTGCCCAGAGAAACTGAACTCAAATTATGTAAACAATGGTTGCAACAAAATAGGGCTCAGGGCAAGTTCAGGGAATGATATTTTAATGATATATGTAATAGTTAACTTAACCTACAGCTTTGGGAAATTCTAGCTTAAAATAATAAGATACTAGCAGAAACCATTAGCCACATGTGCACCAATAGCTATGCCCTTAGATATAGTTACCACAATGGTCTATTAATCTATCACCTTATGTTACCCTCATAGTTGAATATATCTTTATTTACCTCACCTAGTTTATTGGGGACTCAATAGGAAGTTAAGTAATTTCCAGTTTGATATTAATCTTAAAAAAAACAGGACATGTGGACGCTTATGGTTTCAGCTTCTAGTTAAGATTTAAAAATTCTTTGAAGCTGACATAGATATCTGGGACAATTATAGATGACCACTCTGTGTTTATGAATAACTCATGATGAATTGTAATCCCCTTTCTTTTCTTTTCTTTTAATCAATGACCATAAATCACTATAAATAAAGCACTGGTCTAAACTTAGGCAGACACAGCTTGCACCGAACCTGGTCTCTGTGTCTCATTACTGCTGCCTTCGCCAACACCACTCATCCCATCTCAGGACCTGACACCCTGAGGAGGCTGGACCCCCACAGCTTCCAACTGGCAATATTTGACAAAAATGTAGTTTTCCAAGGTACAATCATTCCAGCATACCTGAGTTATTCATTGTCTTAATATATATTTGCATCAGTCTATAATATAATGCCAAATGTATCTTCTGCAGGCCATTCTCCCATTCCCTGGCTTGTCTGATGACTTGGTTCATTCACCTTCTTATATTTCTGTTTTCATTTTGTAGGACTCCTGTTTACTCAACAGAACTGATGGAATTATGGCCTCTGAGCATAAAAAACAAGCTAATTAAAAACAAAAAAGTAGTTGCTCTTCCTAGAACTGTGTTTTCTGTTGAGGTACATAAGGAATATATTTTAATTTGTCATTATTTTAATAATTAATTTTATACCGATAGACTAACTTCCACATATTATTTGTTATAATGCAGCTACTCTTTAACTTTCAATTTTTAAAATTACCAATCAATTTATCTTTCTAGAAACTACATGCTTAGTATGTGGATAACAAGGATTTATACACTTTCTGGTGAAATGTTACTTTTGCAATTATAGATTTATCCCTTTTACAAATAATGCTGTCTTTTGGATATGATGAATATTGTAATACTAGTTATGTTTTAATATTTTTATTTTAAAATACTATTAACTAATCTAAGAAATACTTGAATTAACTCTCCTTTTTTTGAGAGGGGCACAGGGTGAGGGTGGTGTCTGTTTTCTGTTCCAGGATTCTTTTTAGGATAAAATTTACATTTATTTCTCCCTAGGTTTTTCTTATCTATAACAGTTTCTCAGACTTTCTTTGTTTTTGATGACCTTGAGAGTTTTGAGTAGTATTGTTCAAACATGTCATTGCTTTGGGAAGTGTTGTGTTTCTCATAGGTAAACTGGGTTATGGGCCTTCACGGGGAATACCAGAGGTGAAGTGCCATCATCATATCATATCAAGTGTACAAAATACTGACATGATGTGTCTCTGCTGATGCTGCCCTCAATTACCTGGCTGAGGTAGTGTGTCATATTTCACATAATTTGCTTCTTCCCTTCAATACTGTACTCACTAGAGGGAAGTCACTATGTACAGACTACACATAAGAAAGTCCTGCTCAGAGCTCTAGCGGTACAGACACAGAACTTAGAAGAAAGTCCTGTTCCACCTTAATGAGGGTAGAGAACCTACATAAATCACTTTGGATATTTCTGCATGGAATATTTGTGTGTTTTCTAATAATTATATCTATCTAAATTAATATATATTATTTTATAATTTGAATGATAATTTAATACTCTTCTTTTTTATTTTTTTAAATTGTTGCTCATGTTGTTCCAGCTTAGGGCACTGGGAGCTTCCAGTTAGCTCTTATGTTCCTTTGATGGTCTTTTAATTTCCTTTTCTTTTTTTAGCACTACCTCACTTTCTGGCAATAAAAAGTTGCTCCAAGCTTCATTTCACAAAACAGAAAATTTAAGCTAATTTGAATCTGTCAATGTGATTTTATGCTAAAATATTGTGACAGAGGATGTTTTCAATAAACATATAAAATAAAAATTAAATAAATATTAATCAAAATAAGTTAGTGGAACAGATATAGGACTCAGATGTTGTCTCTGTCTCTCTCTGTGTCTCTCTCTCTGTCTCTCCGTCTCTCTCTCTCTCCCCCTGATTCCCTCTCTATGTCTCTTCTTCTTGGACTGGTATTGAAGCCAGTGGTTCTTTACCACTAAGCTATATTCCTAGGTTTTGTTATCTACTTAATTATTTTTATTTTGAGAGAGAGTCTCTCTAAGTTTCTGAGAATTTTACTAAATTGTTGAGATTTGCCTTGATTTGGTAGTCCTCCTATCTTAGCCTCACAAATCCCTTGGATTAAAGACACATGCTACCACATCCCACTTCAGATCTTGTATGTACTATATCCATGATTTACATTTAATTTCTTATGGTGACTACTGATTGGTTAGGAATTATTTCAGAAAGGCTGTTCTGTCTCACATAATTAGCATTTAAAAAAAAATTTCTATTCTCCCTATTCTGTTGGATTTACTAAGTTTTCAGCTTTCTCTCTTTCAGCTTTGGAGGGTAACTGTTTTTCAGCTTTTTTACCACTCTGACCACAAAACCAGACAATAACAATTAGATGAAGAAAAGTTTATTTGGGGAATCATGGTTTCAGAGGTGTCAGTTCACAGATGGCTGACTCCATTGCTCTGGACTGAAGGGGAGGTAGAACACCATGGTGGAGAAGTGTGGTGGAGGAAAGAGGCTCAGGCTCAGGACTTGGCACCCAGAAGCACAGAGACAAAGCTAAGTCCAGCTCAAAAAATATATAAAAGGCCTGCCCCTAGTGATTCACCTTCCAGCCATACCCTACCTGCCTACTATTACCACCCAATTAATTACTGTTAGGGTACTAATTCACTGAGTAGATTAAGGCACTCATAACCCAATCAATTAACCTCTAAACTTTCTCACTTTGTCTCACATATGAGCTTTTAGAGGATGGGCACCTTATATCTAAACCCTAATAGTACCTATTCTCTTTTCTCCTTCTCTCTGTTTGGATTACTTTCTCCTTGCCTCTCCCCACCATCTTTCTGTCTCTCTTTCAGGAACTCTTAAAATTTCCGTGTAATTACTTTACTTAAAAATGTGTCACAATGGGCTGGGGATGTGGCTCAGTGGTAGAACACTTGCCTATCATGCATGAGGCCTTGGGATTGAGCCTCAGCATCACACACACACACACACACACACACACACACAGATAAATAAATAAATAAGAAAAAAAAAACACACACAGTATGACATTAAATAATATCTCTTTCATACCCTGTAGACTTGTTTCAGTTCTATCTTTACTTCCTCTGTAATTGTTAGTTTTTGAAATTTTTTTTTAATCTACATTCATTTTACAATTTCATTATTAATTGTATCATCCAGTTATTTTTTTCTAAGGTCATTTTCTTGCTTACTGAATAAGCTGACATTTCTTTCAATATTGGGCAGCTCCTGTGAGCTGTAGAAGGTTGGACATAAGTTACTTATGGGAAGGGGCTACAAGTATAACTCAACTGCTTAGTAAGTGTGATACATAACTTCTCAAACCCTTATTTATTGTGCAAGAAAATATTGTGCATGACAAATCACCCTACAACTTCATGTCTTAAAACAACACATATTTATTACATTTTCTACCAGTTAGGAATTCAGGTGCACTTCAAGTGGTTTCTGTCTCACACAAGGCCACAATCTAGGTATTGGCCAAGTTATGTGGTTTTAATGGAAAGCTCAAGTGGGAAGGAATTCGTTTTCAAGTTCACTGACATATTTATTAACAGGCTTAAGTTCATTTCAGTCTATTGGACTGAGGACCTTGCTGTCAACTAGTGGCTACCTCTGTTTCTTTCCACCTGAACCTCTTCCACATGGCTGCTCACTTTACAAAAGTCTGCAGTTCATCAACTCAATAGAGGATGAATTTGAGCAAGATAGAAGCCATACTGTTTTATAACCTAATCGTGGAAGTGACATCCCGTCATTTTTCCATATTCTATTTATTAAAAATATATTTTGAGATCCATTACACCTATGAGGGAAAGAAATAGCATGTTAACACAGGGATGGAGGTCATTTAGGGACACCTTAAACTCAGTCCACAACTGTGTAACAGGATTTTAATTACTTATGTGATTATGAGATACAATTGAAAGGAATTAAATACTTACTGAATTCTTTTAGCCTTGTAACCAATCAATGGATACTACTCTTAACATCATTAGTCTACTGAGGCTGCCTAAGTTTGTTTTTATATTTCATATTACCAGTGTTTCCTGGTTTAGCTAATTTCTATATTTTAATTACTATCATGCCCCTTTTATGATAAAACACCATCAACTTGACACAGCAAAGCAATGCCTCCTTTGAAAATCATCACAGCTCCAGCTTCAAATAATAGATAAAGCAACTGATGTCAATGTAATGTGTTATAATCTATATACATATTAACCACCAACAAAAACCAACAACAACAAACTAAACCTTAGCTCCACAATAGTTTCTTGCTCTACACTATTTCACATATGCACAAATATCTTTTGAGGACAATTTTGCGTACATAAGTATTTTTTTGTCCTTAGTGTAGACAAAGTGGATATCATCGAATAACTTAGATGTAAGGAGGCTTTTGTTCCCTCCAGGTTGTACAGGATCGACTTCAGTATGTGCAGCTCTTTTCTGGGAAGGGCAACTTTGGTGCACAGAAGTGAAAAACCTTCTCTTTTATGGGTATGCATTTGTTATTAATACAATCTTAAAAAGTTCTTTCTCCTTCTAAAACTTTAGGATATTGACTGGAACTTAATAGCATAGGAACATGGACAGAGAAATGAACTTTAAAAGTTCTGTCAGTGTTTTTATTACAAACTAGCAATTTCAGAGGTTTATATCTTAGCTGTAAAATTTATAGTTAGATCAATCATTGCCCCAGGGCCCAGATCAGGCATGAATTTAATTCTCTGGGATTTTTATTAAGCAAACTTTTGAAGTTATGGTAATACACATGATACACATTTTCCAGTTTGTAAGATTTAGACTAATAGTAGAAGCAATAGGCCATTCCATTTTAGAAAATTATGACTATATCCCTACTGCCTATTGATAAAATTATTTTCAAGGTAATAAGACTTCTTATTTGATCATACTACAAATTGCAATTGAAAGGGCTCAAATTGTTAATGAATTTTTTATTCTGATAACTTCTTATAATTTGTCAGAAATTATCCAAAGAAGCTGAATTAATGCAGCTGTCAAGAAAAAAAAAAAGAAAATTTTGTATTTTTCTACATGACATAAACTCATTAAATATTAGAATTGAAGATATCTTTAGAGATAGTGTAGTTCAGGTCTTTCAGATGAGGAGTCTAAAGCTCTGTTCTTTAACAGATAGTCCAATTGATAAGGAATATTTCTACCTCCTAACTCCTCCTTGTTCCTGTTCTCTATTTCTAATTCTAATATCTAAATGACATCTTTTGTACTTTATTCACTTTTATTTTGTGTAGGACGAATCATGTTGAGAATCTCATTAACAACTTATATACATTCTTTTGAAAATACCTGCTAACATACAAATTTACTTTTTGTTGCAACTTTTTTTTGGTTATTAAATTTTAAATTACTTTAAAAATATGATGCAGAAGCAAATGCTTCCTCAGTTATATGTATTACAAATATTTTCTCCCATTTGTTGTTTTTGACATATAAAAAAAATTTTGACACATTTTTTAAAAAAGACTTTAATTTGTATGAACTACAACTTATGATTATTGTTAATTATTTTGTTATTAGCAAAAGTCTATATTGGTTTTAGATTTGCTTACATTTACTCAAGTCCCCTAATCCCCACCATTCCTCTGAAGAAAGCATACTGAATTTTTTTCTCATATCTCTTTAGGTTATCCTTGACAGTAGCAATCTTAATGAGTTTGTTTTCATGACCTTGGCATTTTTGAAGAATACTTTTCAAGTATTTTGTAGGATGGCCTACTATTAGAATTTGCCTCATGTTCTTCTCATGGTAAGACTGGGATTATCAGTTATTGGGAGGAAAATCACTGAGGAAAAATGCCATTTTCACCATGTACATGATCACATCCCTGAGTTATTCAGGGGTTTTCCACTGTTAAATTACATTTTTCTCCCTTTGCATATTGTGTGTGTTTGAAGGAAGTCATAGTATGCTGCTAATATCTAAGAAATGTTATTTGAAATTTTTCTATATGGGAAATTTGTCTCTCCTTTATTAAATTTTCTATTTATTTATGTTAGTGTGGACACATGAATATTTATGTTTTGCTTTGGATATTAATAAAACTTTATTGCTTATGTTTTTCATATATTGGAAGATATTTTAACTGCCTCCTGTACTCCTTTGACATTCCACATTAATTGTGTGTGTGTGTTTGATCACTAATGCTATTTCCTTACTTTCTGGTTCTTCATATGCTTCAGGCTTACTTGTAAATTTCTTGCCCATTCAGCCATATCTCCACAGAGCCATGGTTCTTTTTATTTAAGAATTGTATTAGAACCTGAGCTGTGGGTGCTAGACAATCTAGATGCCATCAGAGTCATTTCTTTACTATCTCTCAGCTGACAGAGAAAAAAATGTGCTTTATTAACTTGTGTATTAGTTAGTAAAGTTAGTAAAATATTTTATTTTGCAAGTTAGTAAAATATTTGTATAAACATGTATACAAACATTTTCTTAGGTACTTATTTCTATTTTTATCAAGCTAAACATGTGTGCGCTAGTGTCTCTAATTCAAATTCATTACCACATGTATCATTCTTTTTTTCCTTGTTTGCCTGTAAATAGCCACACCACCAGCAAGAAGCTTGACTTCCACCATCTGTTATCCATTTACCTTATTTTCATTCTGGTGCCCATATGTAGTCATTTTAAAATTCATAATCATATTCTCATGACCAAAAAATATTGACTAAAATGCAGTATCTATCTTCAGTTACTTTTATCTTTAAATTATGCAGGTCTCACCCGTTTTGGAAGATACTTTTCTCATTCTTTCTTTCCTCTATCCCTTTCAGTGACTTCATACATTTGTAATGCAGTTAGATTCTTCTATCACTGACTATCTTCCTTCCTGGGATCTCCCAATAGTAAATTATTTTTAAAATTTTCTCATATCAAAGTTCACTCTTTATTTTGGTCATTTTTATGAGCTTTGATCAATGTATAATTTCTTGTTTCCACCATTACAAGACCATACGGAATAATTTTACTATGCAGATAATCCCTGTGTTTCATCAATCCTTAGAAATTCTTGCTTTTTCCTATCTCTAGAATTTTGCATTTTCCAAATCGTACAACAGTAAGAATCAAATAGTGCTTTTTCAGGCTGCCTTTTTGTTTCAGTTTATCAATAAATATTTACAGTTCTTCCATGTCTTTTTATTGCAATACAATTCATTTTTTTAATCACTGTGTAATATTCCATTGTATGGAAGTGCTACTTGTTTATCTCTTCAGCTGTCAGAAGGCATCATGGTTACTTGCAAATTTGCAATATTATAAATACAAATTTTATAGAATTTTTATACAAGTTCTTGCACAAATAATGTATGTTGTCAAGTAATTTAAAGTTGTAATCTTTGAATAATATGGACCATGTTTAGTTTAATAAGAAACTGATGGACTATTCAAAGTGATTGTAAAATGTTTAATTCCCAGCAACAATAAATTTGATTTTCTGTCAATTCAGTATCTTCATTGGTATTTGGCATTGCCAATTTAGCAGGGGTGATGGGTTGGGGTCAGTCCACAGTCTAGTCATTCCAGTAGATAAATAATGGCTTATCATTGTTGTTTTAAGTAGAAATGCCCTAAAGAAAAATAATATAAGCTTTACTTCACATGCTTGTTTGCAGATGTATATCTTCTTTGGTGAGTTCCCTCTTTCAAACATTTGCTTATTATTGGGTGAGTCATTTGATTTCCTATACTTTGGCTGCAAGAATTCTTTCTCGCAAGTCTTCAGATATTTGTTTTGGAAAGATTTGCCTTTTATTCTCTTTATACTCTATAAGAGGAAGTTTTAATTTTAATAAGACTCAATTTATAAAATGTTTTATTTCATTTTTTTGTAGCATTCTAAAAATCTCATTGTGAAAACATTATATTGTGTTATATGTTTATAGGATTCATTGAGTTTAAATTTGAGAACGATGTAAGATTTGATACTAGATTAATTTTTTTTCTTCATATGGCTTTCTCATTGTCCCATTTGTTGAAATAATTTATGATTTCTTCATTAAGTAGTTTTGGGCTTTGTCAAAAATCAATTCACTTTTTCTGCATCTGGGTCTATTATTTATCTTGAACTGAGTGTTTTTTTGACAGTATCATGCTGTCTTGATTACAGTGTCATTTTAGTAAAACTTGCAGTTGATAGTGTCATTTGTCCAATTTTGTTCTTCATTAATATTCTGTTGTTTTTCTCATATTTTGCCTCTCTACATACATTTTAGAATCACATTATTCACACATACAAATGGAGTTCCGGGGATTTGATTGATTTGATTAGTATTGCTTTGAACCTATAGATTAACTTGGAAATAACTGATGTCTTATCAAAATTGAATATTTTCATTCATGAAAATGGAATTTCTCTCCATTTTTTTAGGTCTTCTTTGATTTATTTTATCAGTTTCATAGTTTTCTACATGTAGAGCCTATGCATATGTTGATGGTTTTATACAAATTTTACTTTAATCTTCTAATATAAATGGTTTTCTTTTGTTTTATTTATTTATTTCTTGGTACTGGGGATTGAGCACAGGGCCTTGCAACATGCAGGGCAAGTGCTTTACCACTGGGTACATTCTCAGCCCATTTGATTTTTTAATTTTAAAATAGACTTTCACTAAATTGCTCAGGCTGGTCTCAAATTTTCAATTCTCATTCCTCTGTCTCCCAAGTAGCTAGGATTATAGGCACATGCTACCACACTCAGCAGGTTTTGTGTTTTAAATTTCAAAATTTGATTGTTTGTATGGAAAAATGTTTGACTTTTGTATAATAATCTTGTGTACTGTGAGCTTGCTATAATAATTTATTTAGTTCCTAGAGAATTTTGTCAATTCTTTGTGATATTCTATATAATCGTAGCATCTTTAACCAAAGCTAGTTCTAATTCTTCATTTTCTATTTATTTATATCTATTCATTAAATTTTTTTATCTTTTTGTCTACTGAGAGGTCCAATACAATGTTGACTAAGAGTGATGATAACAAAGGGGAATGAAGGTAAAGGAGGGAGGATAGGAATAGAAAAGACAGTGTAATGAATCTGTCATAATTTTCCTATCTACATATATGAAATACCTAAATGAATCCCACCATCATGTACATCCACAAGAATGGGATCCTAATTAAAATATAATCCATGCCTATATAATTTCATCAGAATGGATTCTACTATTATATACTAAAAAGAACCAATTTAAAAAAGTGGTGAGAAGTGGCTTCCTTGCTTTCTTCACAATTGTAGTGAGAAAATTTACAGTTCTCACCATTAACTATAATTTTAAGCTATAATTCTTTTCAGAAATTCTTTATCAAGTTCAGAATTTTTCCATATGATTTCCTTATGATTCTAGGTTACAGAGTATTTTTATCATGAATAGGTACTGATTTTTTGTCAAATGTGTTTCTGAATTTATTAATGTACTCATATAAACTTTCCTTTTTAGCTTTTGCTGTTTTTTTGTGTGAATCTATCACTTTATTTTTTATTGTTATTTATTGATGCACTATCATTATATAATAATGCAGTTCATTGCTACGTATTCATACAGGCACACAATATAACAATATAATTTGGCAAAGATCATTTCCCAGTACATCCTCTTTCCCTCCCTCCCTCTAGTTTCTTTCTCTATTTACTAGTCTCCTTTGTATTTGCAACAGTTTCCCTCCATACACACATACACACCTTTCTTTTACTTTTCCCTCTGTAGTTTCTAAATAGGAGAGAAAATGTGGTTTATTTTACTTAACATAATGCTCTTAAGTTCCAACCATTTTCCAGCAAATGAAATAATTGTTTTTCTTTACTGCTAAATAAAATTATATGTTGTATATCTATACTACATTTTCTTTATCTATTTATCCATAATGAACCTCTAGACTCATTCCATGATTTGATTATTGTATATTCTGTTGCTATAGTCATGGGTATGCATATATCCCTCTAGTGTGCTGACTTTAGTTTTGTAGTGTAAATACCCAAGAGTGGTATAGATGGGTCATATAGTGGTTCTATTCTTAGTCTTTTGAGAAACCTCAATACTGATTTCCATAGTAGTTGTACAATTCATATTTCAATATGTTGTATGATATTAATTGGGTTCATACATGAACCTTGCATACTTAGAATAAATCCCAAATAGTCATAGGGTATAATTACTTTATACATTTTTGAATTGATTTCCTTAGGAATTTAAAAATCTATATTTAGTAAAGCTATTTGATTACAGAATTGTGTTTTTCTAATTTTTCAATTAGGTAATACTAGCCTCACAATAACTTAATTTCTTCTGCTTCTCTTTTCTGGACTGGATTATAGGGTTTAGTATTATTTCTTCTTTAAATATTTGGTAGTTTTTACCTGTCAAATTATATGATCCTGAAGTTTTCATTTTTTAAGGTTATTAATTATTGATTTAATTTCTTTAATAGATGCAGGAATATTCAAGAGCATTTTTGTTTCTTTTTGCTTTTTTAAATGTGTTTCAGGGAATTGATCCATTTCATCCAAGTTATCATATTTGTGGGCATAGAGTTGTTCATACTATTTTATTATCATTTGATGCCTTTGAATTGGTAGTGATGAAACCCTCTTCCCCTTTAGCAGTGGAGATTTTTGTCTAATCTCTTTCTCTTCCTCTCTCTTGTTTTGTTCTGTTTAACCTGTCTAGATATTTATATAGTTTTATCTTGTAACCTTCTAATCCACTTTGTGCTTTTTTTATTTCTATTTTTTTATTTTTGTGGTACTGGTACTGGGGATTGAACCCAGGGCCTTGTGCATGCAAGGCAGGCATTCTACCAACTGAACTATATCCCCAGCCCATTTTCTTTTTCTTTTTCTTTTCTTTTTTTCTGTTTTTGCTGGTGCTGAAGATCAAACTCAGGGCCTCGTGCTTTCAAAGCAAGCACTCTACCAACTGAATTATATCCCCAGCCTCTATTTTTGTTTATGTGGCAGAATAATGGCTACTGGTTACTGTCTTTGAATACTGTTGTCTAATTTCTTCAGCAAAAAATTTGTCCAAAGCATTTCTTGCTTATTTAATTATTTTATATATTTGTTGAATATATGTACACATATCATATATATGTATATATTTATATGATATATATGTATCCAGATTTTCCATCTCTTTTATTTTTAATTGTATATAATCATAGAACTGTCATCTGTCTTGATTATTAAAATTTTGTATTGATTCTTAATCTGTCTTCTACCTTAAGTTTTTCAAAACCATTCTGTTCTTTTTTAATTCATGTCTACTCCATAATTACAGATATCATTCCTAATCGTGAAAAAAAAAATATATATATATATATCAGCTGATAACTATAAGGGACATTTAATTTTATTTTTCATTTTTAAATTTGTTTTAATTAGGTATATATGACAGTAGAATGCATTTATGCACTTTGATATATTATACATAGATGGGGTATAATTTCTCATTTTTCTGGTTGTACATGTTATAGAAGAATCACATCGATCATGCAGTCATATATATACATAATGTAATAATGTCTGTTTCATTTCACTGTGCTTCCTATCCCCACATTCCCTCACCTCCCCTTCCTTCATTATCCTCTACTTAATCGAAGGTAACTCTATTCTTCCCTAGTGCTCGCCTTATTGTGAATTAGAAGGGACATATTAATGATATCAGTGTGTTACTGAAATGATGCACTTTGTTTCAACTTTATCTAGTAAAATCCAGTTCTAATCTTTAAAATTATTAATGTAAGTACAAGTTTCTTTTGATAGAAATAAAAAGGAGTTGGATTTTGCCAGAGCTAAATTCTTGGCAGTAAGTCTTCAATATGAAAATTATCTTTTATTCTCCCAAATCCTTTCTTTTCCTTTTCTCAAATATCACAGCTATTAAACATGATGCACCTCAAGGTAAGTGCATTAACAAAAACAAATTACCAAGTGATTTTGAAAATTGGAGCATGGAGTATTACACATAGTAACAGTACTTCTTTCTCTGCTTTGCCATGGATTGCCTCATGCCTTCTCTATGAAAATTCACATTCATTGCAATTCAAAATTCTAATCAGTCTCTTTCATTGTTTTTAATGAGACTAGCAGGTGCATGTTTATGAGCAAAATGTCATCACATTTTTCCTTTTAACAGTTATGATATCCATAAATGTTCAAAATATTTTGTACAACCTTAGATCACCTAGTCCCTTCCTCATTATTTGTTATCTTGCATATGTCACCTGTTCCTCTTCTACTGAGTTTATTACTACTATTTCCATTTCATTCTTCTTTTGTTCTATTTTATAGATCAAAATATTTTAAAATTTTTCTTGTTTTTTTCCCATATCACTTTCTTATTCTTACCAAACTCTTTATCAGTATTTTCTTATAAAATACATTGATAAAGTTTCAAAATTTAGGTATGTGCTTAAATATCTTTTCCTTTCAAGAGTTTCAAAAATATATCCTGATGTTATGTTATAAAGAATATACTACTACTACTAAGTGTGCTAAAAATAAACCAGAAATATGTTAGACCACATTATATTCTTTCCCTGTTTAACACTCTTCAACATGGATACAAAAAAAGGCATCTTGACAAAAAGATAGACCTCCTTTTTTCAGATCTGGATAAGAGAATTTTAGAAAGCAAAAACAAAGACAACAAATAAAGCTGTATTACTTGCTGTGTTGGTCAATCATTTTAGATTTACCTCTCCACAGAAGGCTAATAATGTTCAATTCATGTGTTAATCATTTAATAGTTCCTGTCAAAAGGGCTTTGTTGAGAAAAAAAGCTCTAGGAAAATATTTAGTCCCGTTAGGTAAAATCCCATGTTTTTCTTAGATCACTTGCTGTATTAAACACAGCTGCTTAGTGCTATGATACAATGTGGTATATCTAAAGATTTCATATTCTATTAACTGCTTTTCTTTTACTTTTTCTGAAATTTGGATGGATTCTCTTGTTTTAATTGGTTTATTAATGGTCCTATAAACAGAGCTTGTCTTAATCATCACCAAATGACCAACTTTTACATTTCAAGGACAGTGAAATGGAATTTCAAAGAATGAATATGGATTATGTCATAGTGATTAAAAATTATAAGATTTGACTCAGAAAAATCTTACATCAGTTTGAAAATACATTATTAGAGCAACAAAAAGCAAATTCTGTAAAATCTCCAAGCATTAGTGTTTTTCACAATAAGATGAGGTTCAGAACATTCATCTCATTGCATTTCTGTAGGGAAAAAGCAAAATAATACTCATGGCCACTTAAAATAGTGCCAGGCAGGAAGTAATAATAAATGATATTTGCTGCATAACAGTAGTAGGGATAATTTCATTAACTGTTTTGTCTGTCTCATTTTCCATTCTATTTGTGGTCTTCAGCTAGTAGGTGGGGTAAGTTGGGTAAGAATGGAGATGTTATTATGAAGGTATGTTCCTGAATGGTATCTCAAGGAGGAAGACAATATTTCCAGCACAATATATAAATTATCTCTATAATAATGGCAACATTTGGTCCAGAATGAGATTATTTAACTGTGAAAATTTACATTTTATTCTACTTTCATATAAATAGGTACTTGAAAATTTGTATGATTTGCTTAATCACTTCAAAACAGGCAATGAGGAAACAAAAATACAATTAAAAGATAGAGAAGGCAAATATAATAAGAAAATTAAAAGAACTAAAATGTATACAGATTGGAAAGGAAGAAATAAAACTATCATTGTTTACAGATGATATGATCATCTATGTAGAAAAGCTGAAAAAAGTCAACAAAAAATGAAATTAATAAGGGATTATGGTAAGGTTGTAGGATATAATGTTAACAAACAGGTCAATCACTTTTCCAAATGTATGAAATTAATGTGGAATTTGAAGTTAAAAACACAATACCGGGGCTGGGGTTATGGCGCAGTGGTAGTGTGCTTGCCTAGCACGCGTGAGGCACTGGGTTTGATCATCAGCACCACATAAAAATAAAATAAAGACATTCTGTCCACCTACAACTAAAAAACAAATATTAAAAAAACAATGCCATATAAATCAGCACCATAAAAAATGAAATACTGTGATATAAATTTTAACAAAATATATATAAGATCTATATGAGGAAAAATTAAAAATTTGAATAAAACACATCAAAAAAGAAGCAATATGGAGATATGGTCTTTATTCATGGGTAGAAAAATACAATTTTGCCAGTGTGTCAATTCTTCACAATTTAACACACAGATTCAATGCAATCTTTTTTTTTTTTTTTGGTACTGGGGATTGAACTCAGGGGTACACGAGCACTGAGCCACATCCCCAGCCCTATTTTGTGTTTTATGCAGAGATAGAGTCTCACTGAGTTGCTTAGCGGCTGGCCATTCCTGAGGCTGAGCTTTGAACTCGCGATTCTCCTGTCTCAGCCTCCCTAAGTGCTGGGATTACAGGCTTGAGCCACCGCGCCCAGCTAATGCAATCTTAATAGGAATTTTAGCAAGTTATTTTGTGGATGTCAACAAACAGTTATGTATCTGTAGGGAGTCTTAAGGCATTGAACAATCAACACAACATTGAAGGAGAAGGACAAAGTGGGGACCAATACTATCTGGCCTCAAGACTTACTGTAAAGTTATAGTAATCAACAGTGTGGTTGGTTGTAGAAAAGATAAAGAGCTCAATGGAGGAGAATGGAAGAGAGTCCAGAAATAGACCCACATAAATATTGTCAACTGATCCTTGACAATAATGTTAAGGCTAAGGCAATATAATAGAACAAAAATAGCCTCTTCAATAATTTTTCAAGAACAATTGAACATCTACATGCAAAAGAAAAAGAAAAAATTGAAGTTTGTAGAAAAAGATGTTATATCTTTTACTAAAAATTAATTCAAAATAAATCATGTGATTAAATGTAAAATGCAAAACTGCACAATTCCTAGGTGATAATTCAGGAGAAAACCTACATGACCTATAGTACAACTATGACTTTCCAATGTCAAAGTCATGTATACAAAAAAATGATTAATAAGTAAACTCCATTGTAAATACAATTTTTTTACTCTGAAAGATAATGCCAATAGAATGACAAGATAAGCCACAGACTGGGAGAAAATATTTGCAAATGGCACATTTGATAAACAATTGTTATCTGAAATTTTAAAAAAAGTCTTATAAATTCAAAAATAAGGAAACAAACAACCTGATTTGAAGATAGGACACTTTGACATCTCACAAAAAAGATGTACAAATGCAAATAAGCATATTTGCTTATTTTTTCACATATGAAAAAATGTGCCACATAATGTTATCAGATAAATGATAACAACAGGTTAATCAGGTAAATTAAAACAATAATGATATACTACTACTACATACCTATTAGAATTGCCATAATCCAGTCCACTAATGACACAATGCTGGTGAGAATGTGGTCATTCAATTCATTACTCACATGTGTGCACAATGGAACATCCACTTTGAAAGACAATGCTTTAATCATTGAACAGAATTAATAAAATATATATTTATTTAAGAGTGGATCTTTTAGATTTTCTCACAAAATCACAGAGTCCAAAAATTCACAATCATCATTTTCAAGCTGGAGAGCCAGGAAATTCTGTAATAGCTGAGTCCAAGAATTCAGAAACCTCAGAAAAAGAAAGGGACCAAAGACTCTTTCATTTTTTTTCTTTTGTGGTGCTGATTTATATGGTATTGTGTTTTTAACTTCATTATAAAGTTGTCAGACTGAGACTTCAGGCCTAAGAATCTATTATCCACTGTACAGGGTCACTGGGGCAAGTCCTCATCCAAAGGCAAAGAACCCGGAATCTAAAGTTCAAGGGCAGCAGCTGCAAGAAACACTCACTCATTGTTATGCTTTGGATATGAGGTATCCCCCAAATGCTCACTATTGAGATAATGCAAGATTTCACAGAGGGACGATTGGATCATAACCTAGCATGATCAGTTGATTAATCACTGATGGGATTAAATTAGCGGTAACTGGAGGTAGGTGAGATGTGGCTGGAGGAAGTTGTTCATTGAGGACGTGGCTCTGGGGGTATATATTTTATATCTGGAGAACAGACACTCTTTGCTTCTGACCATCATGTGAGCTGCTTCTCTCTGCTACACTCTTCCACCATAATTTCCTGCCTTAACTTGAGCCCCAAGGAATGGAATTTATGAACTGAGACCTCTGAAACCATGAGCCCCTAAATAAACCATTTCTCCTATACAGTTGTTCTGGCTGGGTCTTTCAGTCACAGCAGCAAAAAAAGCTGACTAAGACACTCAGGAAGGATGAGTGTCTGAGAAGAATGAGTTTCCTCATCTCCCACTTTTTCAATCAATCCCATTCTACTGGATGCTGCCAGCCACACTCGTGGAGGGTTTTCTCCACTTAGTTTGCTGACATACAGGCTATTCATTTCTGGAAAACACCCTCACAGACACACCAGAAATGTTTTATAAATTCTTTAGGTATCCCTCAATCCAGGTTGACAACCAAAATTATCACCCACAGTTTTGCAATTCCTTACAAAATAAACATCTTATTATTGTGATCCAATAGTCATGCTCCTTGGTCCTTACCAAAATGTCTGTACACAAAAAAGCTGTACATAAATATTTACTGTAGCTTTGCTTATAATTACTCAAACTCAGAAGCAACCAAAAAGCCTTCCATAGGTGAATGGGTACATAAATTAGGGCAAACAGAGAATGAAATATTATTACTAAAAAAAATGAGTTGTCAATTTCTTAAAAGCATGGAGGAATCTAAAATGCATGTTATTATGTGAAAAAAGCCAATTTAAAAATGCTTCATGCTATATGATAGCAACTATACAGCATTCAGGAAAAAAATATTGAGTCAGTAAAAAGGTCAGTAGTTGCCAAGGGTTAAATGATGAAAGAAATGACTAGGCAGAGAGCACAGAGTATATTTAGGGAAGTGAAATGACTCTATATGATACCATTACAGTAGGCACATATCATTATACAATTGTCCAAACCCACAGAATGTGTACCAGGAGTGAACTGCGATGTAAGCTATGGACTTTGGATGATTGCCATGTGCCATTGCAGTTTTATCAACTGTGACTCATAAGAGTGCTAATTCTGGTAAGGGAGATTGATAATGGGAAAGTCCATGAATGTGTAGTGGGAAGGAGTATGTGGTACATCTCTGTTCCTTCCTTTCAGTGTTTTTTTTTCTTAATCAACCAACAACTGTTTTAAGAAATGAACTTCAAAAGTAAGGAAAGATGTAAGCATTTACTGTAGCTGTAACTGACTTTCTGAAATTTTCCATTTTTATTTCAGTAGAATTCCCCCTTTTTGGCCAGAAACAGAAATTTCTGTAGCTGAGGATTGCTTTATTAAGCAGTCAAATAACTCATCATTGGAAAGTGCACCCAGGAGAAAACTTCCTATTTTATTTTATTCATTGTGTTAAAAAATGTAGGAGAAAAAAATCCTGTAATAGTATTTTTTATTCTTCTGAATATACAAAATTGGAATTCTTAGTTTTGCTATGCCTAGGTTGGAATATTGCCAAAGTATAGCAGAAGTCCCTAGTCAATACAAGGGAGAAGATAACAAGATAGTGACTCTTTTTTTTTTTTTTTTTGCCATCCAGCCAAAATCAATAGTGTTTTAGTGGAGCTTCAGTGAGAAAACAACTTTTCATGCCAGCAGCTAAGCAATCTGTGTCAACACAAAGAAACCACTTCTTAGAGCTGGCAGTCCAGGATATGACTTTGTAGGCATGATTGCTTATTGTTGGTAGTTTCAAGCCATTGATGCACGTAGTAAACTCTGATTAAAAGAGCAACATACAATAGTGAAAAAGGAATGTTTTATTTTTAATTTAGAGCTCCTTTGGGTTTGCAATGTGGCCATAGCAAGGCACAGTATATATAATGCTGCTGGGACTTCTGAATAAAAAAATATGAGCATTCAGTTATGGCTCTTCACATGATGGTGAATATCCAGATAGTCCCTGCTATTAGATAAATGGTTAAGTTAATTTTCTGCCCAATAGAAACAACACAGCATAAAAATGAATAGAGATTCTATATGGTGACTGCAAGTTGCAGATATGTCACATCCTAGTTTTGTGACAATGAGAAGGTCACTTCTCTGTGTTTCAGAGTTTTGTTTTTGTACATAAAGGGTCAATATCGATGTGTATCTATCATAATTAGAACAAAAGAGTTAATATTTCTCTTGTATGCTTTTATTTATTTATTTATTTATTTATTTATTTGTTGCTGAGGATTGAACCCAGGGCCTTGTGCATGCGAGGCAAGCACTCTACCAACTGAGCCATATCCCTAGCCCCCAAATTCATTTGGAAGAATAAGAGACCCAGAATAGCCAAAGCAATCCTTAGCAAGAAGAGTGAAGCAGGAGGCATCACAATACCTGACCTCAGATTACAAAGCTATAGTAACAAAAACGGCATGGTACTGGCACCAAAATAGACATGTAGACCAATGGTATAGAATAGAAGACACAGAGACGAACCCACTTACATACAGTTACCTTATACTAGATAAAGGAGCCAAACACGTGCACTGGAGAAAAGACAGCGTCTTCAACAAATGGTGCTAGGAAAACTGGAAATGCATATGCAACAAAATGAAACTAAACCCCTATCTCTCACCATGCACAAAATTCAACTCAGAGTGGATCAAGGACCTGGGAATCAGACTAGAGACCCAACGCCTAATAGAAGAAAAAATAGGCCAAATCTTCATCATGTCGGATTAGGACCATACTTCCTTAACAAGACTCCTATAGCACAAGAAGTAAAATCAAGAATCAACAAATGGGATGGATTCAACTAAAAAGCTTCTTCTCAGCAAAAGAAATAATCAATGAAGTGAACAGAGAGCCAACATTCTGGGAACAAATCTTTGCCACACATACATCCGATAGAGCACTAATCTCCAGGATATATAAAGAACTCAAAAAACTTAACACCAAAAAAACTAACAACCCAATCAACAAATGGGCCAAAGAGCTAACACAAACTTCACAGAAGAAGATATACAATCCATCAACAGACATATGAAAAAATGTTCAACATCTTTAGCAATCAGAGAAATGCAAATCAAAACTACCCTAAGATTCCATCTCACGCCAGTCAGAATGGCAATTATCAAGAATACAAACAACAATAGGTGTTGGTGAGGTTGTGGGGAAAAAGGCACGCTCATACATTGCTGGTGGAACTGCAAATTGGTACAACCAATCTGGAAAGCAGTATGGAGATTCCTTAGAAAACTTGGAATGGAACCACCATTTGCGCCTGCCATCCCACTCCTCGATCTATACCCAGAAGACTTATAAACAGCATACTACAGTGCTGCAGCCACTTCAATGTTTATAGTAGCTCAATTCACAATAGCTAAACTGTGGAACCAACCAAGATGCCCTTCGATAGATGGCTGGATAAAGAAACTGTGGTATATATACACAATGGAATATTACTCAGCAATAAGAGAGAATAAAATTATGGCATTTGCAGGTAAAAATGGATGGAGTTGGAGAATATCATGCTAAGTGAAGTAAGCCAATCTCAGAAAACCAAATGCCGAATGTACTCGTTGATAAGTGGATGCTGATCCATAATGTGGGGAAGGACATGGGAAAAATGGTGGATCTCTGTTCACAGGGGTTGTAAGGGGGGAGGGGGCATGGGGACAGTAAAGGTGATGGAATATGATGGTCATCATAGCCCTAACTTTATGTATAACTGCATATATGATGTGATTCTATACAACTTACAACTAGAGAATTGATATGTTATCCTCTATCTATGTACAATGAATCAATTTGCACTGTTAACATGTAAGCCTAAATAAAACAAATAAAAAAATAAATAAAAGGAATCATTTGATTCTTTAAAAAAAAAGAGTTAATATTTCTCAAGTACTTAGAAGACTTTGTGACTCAAAGGACACATATAATATGAAATTCACCAATTTAATAGTGCTAATGACTTTAATAATCTCGCAGAGTTGTGCATCCCTCACCACAATTTTATAAAAATTTCATTACCACTAAAGACACCCTCCATCTTAGTCATGGCACATACTCCCATTCCCCTCAACCCAGGCTTAGCCATTAATTTAATTTCTGTCTTTATAGACCTGTTTGTTCTAAACATTTCATAAATATGGAATTACATAATAGATGATCCTTCGCAAATGGCTTCTTTCAACTAACATAATGTTTTATAAGTTTATCCATCTTGTAACATACATCAATACTACATTCCTTTTTATCACTGAATAATATTCCATTTATAGACATAAGAAATTATGTATCAATTAGTCATTTGTTGGGAAATCAGGGTATTTCCACATTTTAGCCATGATAAACATTCATGTAGTTTGGGGGTACCTTAAAAGTTGTTTTTTTGTTGTTGTTTTTAGTGGAAAGTGAGAGACAGAGAAAAGAGAAAAACAGATAAGTAGCTTTACATCACATTCTAAGATTTACAATTTTGATTAACCTGGTTTTTGTTGTATTTTTTTTTTCTCATTCACCAAAGCCTAAACATCTTCTGTTCAGGCTACATGATTTCCTTCTTTTTCACCCTATTATTTTAGTCAGGCGGCAAAGTACAGCTTCAATTTCATATTGTTTTAAAACCTCTCTAATCATACCAATTGAAATTGTTCATTACCTCTTTAAACTGACTTTGCCTCTCCTTGTCATTTATTTTATTCTCTTGATGGTACAGATGCCAATCAATTCTAGTTTCCTCCCCTAAATAATTAGAAATGGTAAAAAACTGAAACCTCTCCACACTATAGCTTGTTTTAAATTATTTCTTAGCTAGAAAAACCATCATTATTAAATATATTGAATATGCATATATTCTGTTTTAAATATATTATAACAGCATATCATAGTATATACTACATATGCAAAAATAGAATGACTTGCTCCATTTAGATAATGCAGGAGATATTTAAAAGCATCCTTCACAAAGAGTGCTTGCAAGAAAGCATGGAACCCTTATTTTGAAATGGAGACACTGACAAACCTTCTAATAAAATCATCTAATTATTATGTTTAGAGACTCCTGAGTGACAGTAAGTTATACAAACCACTCTGTCTCTCTACCACTGGGAACAGCAATGAGACAGAGAAGAGCCAGAAGGCAGCTCAACCCCATCAAGACAGGTTTATTAGAGATAAACCTGAGAAGGGAATATGGCCTAGAACGTGAGAGCACCCTTCTCTCACAGTCCAGGGGCTCTTAAGAGCCTGCAAGAGAAAGTATTCAGGGGCAGGAATCAGCTGGGGGTGGAGCTGACATTTGCTGTTTGGACAAATCAGGCAATGTGGTGGGGAACATTTCTGGGAAACGGAAACTTAGAGAACATAAAACTTAAGAATTAAGATAGCATGTCTCAGTTAAAATGGCTGTACTTCTGTTTCATCAATCCAGACTCTAGGGTTACATAGGAAGAAGGGGCTACATGGTCTTTTTGGCTATTTCCTGCTGAAAGGGGATGATGGGTGCATTTATTACAGACTGACTGAAGCAGAAGAGCAGGTTTTACATATTCTTGGGTTATTGTTCTGAAAATGGTATTAATTCAATAGGTCAGGCACTGCTGGAAAAGATTAATAAAGCAGAGCAAGAAGAGGAGAACAAAGAAAATGAGGAGTAGGGAAGGGGTTTATAAGTGGTGCTAGCCATTCAAAGATCAGAGCGATAACAGGGCTGGAGTTAGCCACCAGGCGTTTAGTGGCTCGGTCTCAGCCATACTGCTCCACCTCTCTCTAGGCCAGATGTGGGAGAAAAAAACAATATTTTTCTTGAAGTAGAACACAAACATCTCCATAAGCTACAGTCAGTAAATCTAGTCCTCTCCTATTTTGGAGGACCACTCCTGCCAAGGAGTCCACTGGTCCTGCAAGTTTTATAATTGATCTGAGATATCCCTTAAACCTTTCACTGATTCTTTGGCAACTCCAGTTTGAATTCCCAAAGTAGGAAAAAGAGAAATCAGTTGGACTGCACAGTTAGCCGTGATAGAGGTGGTGAGAGAAATGGGTATGGGAGTATCTTGGGAGGTGAAACTGATGGTTGGGAAAGAATAGCTACTGTACAGGACCCCATCCAGTTGGTGGAGAGGCAGAGGTATGCAGAAGACCCACAAACCCAGAATTTTGAGATATAAGGAGAGAAAGCCAGAAAGATGAAACAAGGTAGAAGAAGGAGGGACTGAGGTGGGCTTGGGAGGAGGTGTTTGTTTATACTAAATCTGTGTCAAACTCTGATAGAGTGGCTGAGAGCTGCTGCCATTAAAGGAGAAAATTCGGTATCATCTGATAGCTTGGACTTTTTGGCTGTAAATCTAAACTTGTCAGTGTCAAGGAATACCTTATGGTCTCTAGGAAGGTTGATCCACTGGCATGAGGCAATAGATGTAGGGAGTGATTTGAAGATACTTGCATAATTGGAGGAACTTTGAGAATGGCTGGGAGACATGACTTAATCAGTATTGTGAAGTTGAGGAAGAAACGTTGCCCCCAAAAGAGAGAGGACCTGAGAGCCTGAATTGGGGATTGACTTCTGCATTCAGTAAAATGTCACGTTATAATGGTTTTGAGGAGAAATCTGTTTGATGGTACTGCATAGTGAGGGAAGCAATGTCCTTATTGGTTGGGATTAGAGAAAAGATTGCCTTTTTTTGTGCAGATGCGGGCCTAATAGGCCATGGTCAGGTGGCTTTGAGTGGTTCCTTTAGTGACGTGTTGGGGTTGAGCAAATCATTGAAGGTCTTCTCGAATCCCTTCCAGGGTGCCAATAAGTCAGATGTTGGTGGACTGCGCAAGTGAAATGCCATCAGTTTCTCTTTGTAATAGCGTCTGATCTGCCAGGGGCAAAAACCCAAGACTTGAAAGAGGTAGGAAGAGTCAAGTTGGCCATTTGAGAGGGATGGAGACAGATCTGGCAAGGGGGTTTTATGGAGGTACTATGTTTTTGAAGGAGAGGTGCTGTGAGTGACAAGGTATAGTTAAGGTAGGTGAGTACAGATGGATGGTTTATAAACACTGGAATAATAGCAAAAAAAGAGAGAGAGAGAAAGAAAGAAACATATCTAAAGTGGAGTGAAATCCTGAAATAACTTAAGGAGGCATAGATCTCTTAAAAGGTTGAAGAAATTGGGGAGACAAAAAGAATATGAATGAGCAGTTGAAGGTCAAAATAAAAGCACATTAAAAATGTGCTTTTGGAATGGTGGCAGTCTTGATGAGTTATACACATGTGAGTAAAATTAGACAGTCAGGCGTGGTCAGGTTCCAGTTCTTTTGTATCCAGCTCAAGCATAG
Organism: Geosciurus inauris; assembly: GCA_004024805.1. Classification (NCBI taxonomy): domain Eukaryota; kingdom Metazoa; phylum Chordata; class Mammalia; order Rodentia; family Sciuridae; genus Geosciurus; species Geosciurus inauris. Next base: position 110,522 of record PVHX01003385.1, read on the forward strand.
AAAAGTAGTCCCTGTAAGAGTACAAGAGAACACAAAGGGAGAATCAGGGTTAGAATATGGAAGGGAAGATGAGTTGCAGATCTTTTGGAAAGAGGAAATATGTTACTAATTAGGGAGGCCCTTTAATTTTTCTATAGTGTGGTGAGGATAACCTCCTATGGACCTTCCCATTTGGGTTTGAAGGAGTCTGGTGAGGTTCAGAGAAAAAGTTAATTTCCAGCTTGTAGAGGATGGGTAATAGAAGGATGTGGTTGTGGTTGGTGGATATCTGCGTATGTCCATATGAGTAAAGCATTTGTAGAAGGAGAGAGATCAGTGTGTTAGGAATGGAGGGGTGCATCCTTTAGAGGGGGGCAAAGGGAAAGAGGCAGTCTGCCACTTAAGAGTTCAAAGTGACTGAGAAAAGGAGGTTTTCAGGAAGTATCCTGAGCTTGAGGAGTGCTAGTGGAAAGAGGGAGAGATACAGTCCTTATGTATGGACAATTTAGTAATGGAATTTTTAAGGAAATCATTTGCTCTTTCTACTTTTCCTAATGACTGTGGCCTATGGGGAATGTGGAATCTCCAGGTGATATTTAAGGTCTTGGCTATGTATTGGGTAACTTGGGATACAAATTCTGGAGCCTTGTCTCATTGTCATGGTACAGTTACACCAAATTGGGGAATGACTTATTTTATGAGAACTGAGGCTACTGCAGGGGAACATTTATTTGTGGTAGGAAATGCTTCTATCCATGCAGAGAAAGTGTCTAGCAAGATTAGGAGATAATGAATCCATTTTGCAGGAGGTGTGTGTGTAAAGTCAACCTGTCAATCTTATCCTTGGAGGGGATCTCAAACTTCGGGGACAGGAAAGAGTGTGTGTGGGTGGTGGTGAGGGTTGGATATTGGAAAGGGGAGAGTGATTTTTGGCAAATAGAGCATTGTTGAGTAGTGGAGTTCAGTAAAGATTTGATTTTAGGAGTATATGGATATAAGTTTCCAAAAATGTATATTGAAGCTGCCAGCGTGAAATTGGTTATGAATATTCTGAATACAGTAAGAATAAGCAGTAAGAAAGAAGATGAGAGTACCAGCCAATTGTTAAGAGCAGGTATGGAGCATGGTATTGGGTGCTTTTGGTACTAATTGTTTGCTATGCTTCCGCGGGTAAGAAGAAAAAATAGACATTTATGGGTGATGGGAAATAAGTACTGAGGAATAGCAGCTTGTTTTGCCATGGCAAGTTGGGCCAGAGTGTGGCTGTGTGATTGATCATCTGCAAAGACTTTAGCTGATGCCAGATGTGTGCCTTTCCATCAGCCCTTAAGGTGGAAGTTAAAATCATGCCATGCCAGGTTAACTATAAAATTGGATTAGGCGTAGAAATTCTTTATGATAGTGGGCAGCGTTTTCAAAGAAAGATCCAAATCATTGTTCAATTTGGGAAAGATCTGACAGGGAGAATAGAACATGAGCCGGGATGGGCCTTGTACGCTGCAGCTTCTCAAAGGCTGGAGGAGAAGCAATCTGGTATGTGGAGGGACGGAGTAGGGTTCTGGAATGGTGGCATAGGAAGAGGTGGTCCAAGGATGAAGCAGAAGAGGGCAAAGAGGGGGTGGTGGCTGCGAAGGGAGCGTAGGGTGTGAGGTGTAGGGAGGAGTGCCGTGGGCGTGGTGGCCTGAGGTGTCCGAATGTTTGGGATAGAAAGGGAGGGTCAGGGTCTTTATGGAGGTGGAGAACCCCACAAGGGAAGCATTTTTTGGCAGAGAGAAGGGAAAGAGCTAAGAAGAAAGAAGGCTTGGACATAAAGAACTTCTTACCTTTTGCCATTTCTGTTGAAGAAGTTGTCTAGGACATGAAGACGTTGGACATGGAAAGTGTCATTTTCTGGACAGCAGCTGCCATTGTCGAATTTGTAGTGTGTCCAGGCTGTATTCCAATAAAAACAAAACAAAACAGTGTTTTTGGTTTGATATCCCCCTTTAGGTCAAGTCTATTTAGGTTGAACAATAAGTAATCAAAAAAGGAAAAAGGGAGAATCTGAGAAATTTGAGAATGCATAAGAAATGGCAAGAGAGAGCCAGAGGTTCCCACTGTTTAATCACCTATGATTCAGGATGCCATTAGAGTTGTGTAAATCTTTGATACAGCAACTCTATGACCCATTATTTAATAGCAAGCTCTCCTTTTTTGTTTTGTGACAAAGATAAGAGACAAGAGAGAAAAATAACCTGACTCCAGGTACTAGATTTTAAACATCTTCAATGTAGAAACTGTTAATCTATCTCTCCTCAATGCCTACTATACAATTTTATATTTAAAAACAATCAACAAACAAACAAACCAAAATACTGGGCACTACTGTTTGTGGAGTGCATGGGAGAAATAAAGCAGAATATCTGCAAGGCCGGCTGGGCTGTGCAATCTACCACAGATGAATATAGTCACTCTGTCATGACCTGTATTAGTTTCTTAGGGCTCTGCCATTACAAAGTACCATATATTGGGTGGCAAAAACATCAGAAAGTTATTTCTCGTATTTCTAGATACTAGATTTCCAAGATTAAGGTGTCAGCAGGGCAGATTCCTTCTGAGGGCTCTGAAGGAAAGACCTGTTCCAGGACATTCCCCTGGGTATGTAGATGGCTGCCTTCCCCTGTGCCTTCACACCATCTTTCCTCTGCACATTTCTGTGTCCCAATTTCCTCTTAATATAAGGTCAGCAGTCATGTTGAATTAGGGTTCACTTTATTGAGCTTATTTTAACTTAATTTTCTCTGCAAATTAAGTTAAAATACAGTGACATATGAGCTGCTGGGAGTTGGGATCTTAACATGAATTTTGAGAAGACTCAATTCAACTCAACATTAGGCCTGTGTTGTCATTCTCACGCAAAGTAGCTGAAAGTTGAAGGTTAATCAATCACATTTTCACATTTTTATCCTCAAGGAAACAAAGTGCTAATATCCATTATACAACTCTATATTTTTATTCATCTTTCATATTTGTGATCCTTCCCCATGCATTTTTTTCTCTTCATGAAGTCTGGGACTGTGTCAGGCAGTATTTATTATTTCCCTTTTACAGACAAAAAAAAAGTGGTTCTTAAGTATCTATTGATTTGTCAAAGAGAGAAGATCAGTCAGTGATTTTTCCAATATCCTAGTATTTTATAATGACTACTATCAATAATCTGATCTATTTGGACATTAGAATCTATATGAAAAATCCTATTACCTTTTCCTTAGGCCATCTAAAACTGGATCAATGTACTTGTGGTGTGTGTGTGCGTGTGCAGGTGTGCATACACATTTCTCTCACATGATGTAGTAGTATGGAAGGTAACTCAAAGGCAATCTATCTAAATTTATAAGATAGGGATATAATTTTACTACTCTGCCTTCTTGAAGTTTCGTGGGATAATGAATGTGACAGGCAGAGAATAATATTCTCCTAAATGATCCCATCCTAGAGCTTGGAACCTGTGAATATGTTAGATTGAATGATGGAGAGGAGTCCAGATTGCAAATTAAGATTAGAGAACAGTTGACATGAAGATAGGGAAAATATCCAAGGTCCTCTGGAGGAAGTCAGATGTAATCACAAATGTCTTTAAAAGCGAACTATTGAGGCAGAATGTGAGAACTATTCAACCCACGGTCATTGAACTTAAAGACAGGAAGAAAGCTAAGAGCTAAGAAATGCTCGTAGCATCTGGAAGTTAGTAAGGAAATGGAGTTTTTCCTAAAATTCCTCATCTGATATTAACTTGTGTTGTCTACCTCCCAAATTTACAAGTTGAATACCTAGCACAGAAATGTGACTCTGTTTGAAAATAAGACCTATGAGCAGGTAATTAAGATTAAATGTGGTCATAAGAATGGAGCCCTGATTTGGTAAGATTCATATACTTATAAGAGGTAATGAGAATTTTTTCTCTCTCTTTCTGTCTCTGTAATAGTTTATTATTGCATCTTGTCACAGTCAGTTTTCTAGTGCTGTAACAAAATGCAACAGATCTGGTGATTTATAAAAAATAGAGAGTTATTAGGTTAATGCTTATGGAATCTTAGAAAAAGAAGACCATGGTAACAGCATGATAGGGGCCTTCTTTCCTGCATCATAACATGGCAGAAAAGTAGAGAAGTGCTGTTAAGACAGGACATAAGAAACAAAACCTCTCCCAAGATAACAACAGGAAACATTTTTGAGGGTAGAACCCTCATGACACTTAAAGGCCCCACACCTTAATATCATAATGCATTTTAAATTTTAATATGACTTTTGGGAGATGAAAACCATAGCACAGCTTGGCCAAAGTGTCATTTTGGTGACAGAAGTGGGGTGCTACTCTAACAAATATCTAAAAATACAGAGATGAGATGGTTTTGAAAATTGGTGATGAGAATAGGCTAAAAGATTTGTAATAGGCGTAATAGATAAAGTATAGATTGTTGGAACAGGATGATGATAGAAATTTAGATGTTAAAGGTTATTTTAGTGAGGTATCAGGCATGAGGAGTTTGTTTTTAGAAAATGAAGGAAAGGTGATCCATGTTATAAAGTGACAGAGTTCTTGGTGGAATTGTTCCAATGTGTTCTGAAAGGTGGAAATTGCAAGTGACAAAATGGAATATTTAGCTTAGGATATTTCTATTCCAAGTAGTGAAGGACCTCTTGATTCCTCTTGGTCACTTACAGTAAAACATGAGACTAGAAAGATGAAATGAAGAAGGAATTATGAAGCAGATGAATCCCATCTTAATGATTTGGAAAATTCCTAGCAGCCTATTTACTTTGAAAAATGAAAGATTGTTTTTAAGAAAACACTAAAGATATACTTGAAGAACCGTTTCATAAAGAGATTGTGGATGCATTTCCTGACTCAAAGACTAGATTACACTAGCACAGACCACTGCTCTGCCAATTCGGACTAAAGAGGATATAGAAAGAGGGAAGGAATGAAGAAAGGCTGTTGGATTCTTGAGTTCAAAAAGTTAAGATCACAGAGTTTTGGGCTATGAACATATACCACTCCTCAAGAATGAGAAAGTGATTCCAAAACCATTAAGTTTGCTACTCCACCTATCGCTAAAAAGGGGGTAAGGGCGCAACGTGGGCCTTCCCAATGAGTTGGGGGTCCAGAGAGACAGAAAAAGAAGGGGTCTCCAGGAAAGACGATATGGGGTCTCTCTGGACAGTGGTGGTGATCCATGAGGTCACTCATCCAGACCCCGGGGTGTAGGTAAAAATCCGCTCTGCCCCAGTGAGACGCAGAAACACCTGGAACGAGAAGCAGAAACACCTGAGCGAGAAGCAGAAAACATTGTTTATTCCAGAAATTGTAGAAATTTAAATGCACTCTTGGACCAATCAGGTCCAAAGGTCACAAACAAAGGGGTGCATTCTGGCAAGAACACAGTCTATTAGCATAGAATGGGGAAAGGTGGAAGGGAGGGGCTAAAGGTATTAGAGAGTGCTCTTACACAAAACCCTTAGGTTTGTTACTCCACCCACAGATGTCAAGTGCAAAGGCCCAAGAAACAAAGTTGTCTTCACCGCTCTCAAGTGGCTGGACAGCAGCAGAGAGCCAAGGGGAGATGTCTGCTGAGTATCCCCATGAAGCTAGGGCCACCACACGGGTCTGGAGGTGGGATATTGAAACAAAGAGGATTACTCTCAAGCCTTAAATTTTAGTGGAATTTGCTTTACCAGGTCTTAGGCTTACTTGGAAGATGTTACCCTGTATGCAAGCTCATCATTTTAACTTCCACTTCCCACAAAATACTAGACCACAATTTAGAGAATCTCTTTGCCCAGTTATAATAGGGATCACTTTCCTTCCAACTTCTAATAATATGTTCCCTATTTCTGTCTGTGACTTCATTAATATTACCTTTAACATTCATGTTCTTACCAGGAATCTCTTTAAGGCAAACTAGACCTTTCTCTAACATATACATTAAAACTCTTTAAGCTTCTACCTCTTACCAATTCCAGAGCCACCTTTGCATTTCTAATTGTTGTTGTAATACCTCATATGGTACCAAAATTTAAATTTGTCAGCTATGACTACCGCCTAAATACTATAGACTGGTTGGCTTAAACAAAAATTCACTTTTCCAGAGTTCTGAAATAAGAAATCCAAGATCAAGGTACTGACAGGCGTGCTTTCTCCTGTGGCCTCTCTTTTGGCTTGCAGATGGCCACCTCCTCTGTGTCACACATTGCTTTTCCTCTGGAACCTGCATCTCTAGTGTTTTTTCCTCTTCTTATAAAATCATTAGTCATATAAATCATATATTGGTTTATAGCTATAATCTACAATCTCATTTGACCTTAACAACTTGTTTAAAAGATCTGTCTCACCAAGTACAATGGTACATGACTATCATCCAAGCAACTTAGGAGGCTCAGGCAAGAGTATCTCAAGTTTAATGCAAGCCTCAGCAGTCCAATGAAATACTGTATCAAAATTAAAAGAGCTGGGAGTAAAGGTCAGTGGTAGAATACTGTAGGTTCATTTTCAGCACTTCAGACAAACAAACAGACACACAAACCTATCTCCAAATATAGTCAAATTGTGTTTATGTCTTCACCATATGAATTTTGGGAGGAATATATTTCAGTATATATTATACTACAATTAACTTTTAACATTAAGAATCTTGAGATGCACAGGTGAACTGTGTTCTTAATTAGTTGAGATATATATATATATATATATAAATTTTTGCTACCCCATCCAAACATTCTTCAGCTTTTTTAACAGAAAAGTCAAAGTGTCAGTTGGTAAGCTCATGCCTCTTTCAATATCTATTTTTTAAACATCTTAGACAGCAACTATCAAATGTAATGCTTTTTGTCTCCTTGCTAAATGTGAAACAATTTGGGGTGGGAGAGTATGTATTAACTCCCTTCATTCCATAATAGTATACACAACAGTATATTTAAATATATGTACATATGATTATTTCTATTTATTATCCTAAGTTATACTTTTGCTCCACTATTACCGATTTCTTCTAAGACTTTGAGGAATTAATTTTATCCTTTATCTTCAATATAACTTTATCATGTGTCACTATCATTTCAGTATCTGTGTATTCAGTAATTTGTAGGTTATTGATGGTCACTTAAAGTTGTTGTGGGTACAATTGGGAAAATCACCCACAGGGCGTAGACTGTGGACTAAATACAGAAAAGATGTGGAGTAAAGGAAGAGGTGAGAAGACTTGAAAGAAAGCACTTAGGGAGATGCTGTCGTTGGGAGATGATCATCAGCCAAAGGAAGTGACTTAGAGGAGCAAGAAAGGAACCACAAAGAACAAGAGAGTGTTAGGTTAGAGGACAAAAGGCAAGGAGAAATCTAGACTGGATTCTACATTGTGTGTCAAGTAAGAGAAGTAGGCTCTTCATTTTAAAATGTTTTATTACCAAAAGGCTTTCTAGCAATTATCAATTATTTATCTTTCACTGCCCCCTTTTATTTTATCAGTGATAAAACCTAGGAGAACTTAAGCACTAAAACACATTTTTAATTTTTTTTCAGACAAGTTCTCAGTAAGTTGCTTAGGGTCTCGCTAAGTTGTTGAGGCTGCCTTTGAACTTGCAATCAATCCTCCTTCCTCAGCCTCCCAAGCCACTGGGAGTCCAAGCATGCACTATCACACCCAGCTCCTTTGCCCGTTTTAAAGAACAATTAATGTGTCTTTCCCTTTTGTTCTCCATGTTTCCAAATGTTTTACCTCACAACAATTACGGAGAACTTGAATGTTGCAATAATCAACTTTCCTTTCTTGTATTTGGTTTTACATTAATAAGATTTGAAACTTTTAAATTCTGATAAAGTAGTGACTGTACAGTAAAAAGATCTTTCTGGGTTAATTTTAGCTAGCATTCAGTTTGTATCTCCATGTTATTCAGAAAAGTGGGTTGATTTGGATTTTATAAAATGATTTCCTATAATAGTTTATAGATTATGTACAATAATTTGATATTGAAATATTTCATAAAATGCAGTATATTTAAGGAATGACATTTTCTCAATTGCATGTTTTCTAACATGGTGGTGTTCAGTGAGGTCAGATGGAACGTGTGACTGATGTAAAATCTAATTAAAGAAACTAATTTTATCTTCATTTTGGAAAATGGATTTCCCTTTTTATTGATAGAGTCCAGCAAGATCACATCATAACTTAGAATTTTATTATGTGTTATTTAGTTTCACTTTTATGACTTAGGAGAGATAAATCACTTTGTTCCAATTGAACAACTTCAGTTTATTCTTCAGAACATCCTGGTTTAAGAATTATAATCCAGCAACAGTTCTAAAATGTCAAACTCAAGGGCATTATTCATTTGCTATTTTTTTTCTTTTCTTCTAAATGGAAGCATATCAAACAAATATGTAATTACATACAGTTAATATATGTTTATATTAAGCCATTTAACTCCTTATATTGAAATAGTTTGCACAATTTATTTTTAATCCTGATTTCATATGTCCCAACTATGAATATTTGTTCTACCTGGGTAGAAACATCAATTTTGCATAATAATCAATACAACATTTCAGTTAGAATAATTTCAGACACAGGTTTTTGCTGAAAAAACATTGGTGATTGCAACAATTCCTGCTTTAGATTGATGAAACAATAAATAAATGCAATGACAAGGATTTATTTTTTCTAGTGATACTTGTTTCATTATAAGTATAAATGATTTTGCAATAAATCAAAGCACTAAAACAAAAATTTTTGTAGAGTGAGACACACACATAGAATGATACCTGCATATCATTATATAGATACAGTAACAAGAACCAGAATTATGACATACCAGGGTTTTCAAAAACCAAGTTACTTTTACTATCTCCCAGCAAAAAAATATTTCTGAGTGTGTCCCAATTAGTCCCAAATAGAGTACAACAGAAAAGATTAAGGTTGGGAGAAATTCATTTCTCAAAAGATCCAGGAAGTACAGTAACACTCACTCACATTTACTACAACTCTTAGATGATAATGATTTAATTCCAAGGATTTTCAGGCTGTCCCATAGTTTTACAATTCTATAGTCACATATTGTACTGTATCACTTAACTGGTGTCTTCTGATGACCTAATCCGAACCAGACTTTTCTTTTAACCATAGGACATGATCAATAATTTAATTTATTTATTTTCATCCTAAACAACTCTCTTTTTGTATTAAAATCATTCCTCTGCTTTCTTGTGGATGACAGGTTTCCTTTCCAGATTGTATAGTCCTTTAGTTATTTCTGTATCTTTTAACTGGTACTTTTGATATTTAAAACTTCATATTCTTCATGTTATACATTTATTTCAAATTAGAGTAAAGTTTTTCCCCTACCAAGGCCTGTACATTCATGAACCACTCTGAGCCCAAGGTGGTTTTCTCAGCTCTGGACTCCAAGAATATTTACTACGTTCATTATCTTTGCTTTGACAGTTTTGACTTGTAAGATTTTACTTTTTTGAATTGAATAATTAGTTATACACAAATTATTGTTTGTCTTGCCACTGTTTTGCTACGTTTCTCTGAGCTGATCAGATAAGTTTTCTTGAAAGTTTACCTTTACCATGTTTTTATCATTCAACTGGTATGTATTTTCTTTAAATGTGTCACTTCATATATTGATAAGTTGTAAAACAAGTCTTGGACTGCTCCTTGTACCTTCATGCTCTGCTTGTGTTGTTGCTCATAAACTTTCAAAGGTTGGCAATTATAATTTCAACCTCAGAATAAAAGTCAAGTGTTAACAGGTGAAAAATATCATTTGCTCCATTGAATTCTGAAGATTTAAATAACAACATTTACCTTAATGTGAGAGTTTCATTAACATTTAAAAAATTTAATTCCCCTAAACAAAGAAAAGCATATTATAGAACGCACAGATGTGAATTGAAATGTGGCTTCCAAGGATTTTCTCTAGAAACTGGCAAGACAGGACCCAGATGATTCTCCCAGTTGCTTCAAGACCACATGGACTGTGAACTTCAGACAGGTTGCTTTAGTATTTGAATTGCCACTGTGCTTTGCTTCTGTTATTTCTGCTTTCTCTAGCTGCTCACATTAAGAGCTCACTAGAGATTGTGTTGGGTTTTATTTTTATTTTGTCTGTTTACTTAGTTTTTTAAATTTATTTATGCTAATTGTGTATACATGACAGCAGAATGCATTTTGATGCATTGTACAGAAATAGTTGTACACAATGCAGAGTCACACTATATGTGCAGTCATACATGTACCTAGGGTAATAATGTCCATCTCATTCCACCATCTTTTTTGCCCTCATGACCCCTCCCCTCCCCTCCCTCCCCTTTGACAACAGTTCCTTCATTCTTCCCAAGCCCCCTCCCCCATTATGGATCAGCATCTTGTTATCAGAGAGAACATTTGGCCTTTTGATTTTTGGGATTGGCTTCCTTCACATAGTATGATGTTCTCCAACTCCATCCATTTACCTGCAAATGCCATAATTTTATCTTTTTTTAATGCTGAGTAATATTCCATTGTTTCATATCTGTTCATCTATTGAAGAGCACCTAGCTTGCTTCCACAGTTTAGGTATTATGAATTGAGCTGCTGTAAACATTGAAGTGGCTGTGTCACTGTAGTATGGTGTTTTTAATTCCTTTGGGTATAGACTGAGGAGTGGGATAGCTGGGTCAAATAGTGGTTCCATTCCAAGTTTTCTAAGGAATCTCCATACTGCTTTCTAGATTGGTTGCACAATTTGCAGTCACACCAGCAATGTATGAGAGTGCCTTTTCCCCCATATCCTCCCAACACTTGTTTGTATTCTTGATAATTGCCATTCTGACTGGCATGAGATGAAATCTTAGGGTAGTTTTGATTTGCATTTCTGTAATTGCTAGAGATGTTGAACATTTTTTCATGTCTGTTGATCAACTGTATATCTTCTTCTGAGAAGTTTCTGTTCAGATCCTTAGCCCATTTATTGATTGGGTTGTTTGATTTTTTTGGTGTTAAGTTTTTTGAGTTCTTTATATATCCTGGAGATTAGTGCTCTATCTGATGTGCTTGTGGCAAAAAATTGTTCCTAAAATGTAGGCTTTCTCTTCACCTCATTGATTGTTTCTTTTGCTGAGAAGAAGCTTTTTAGTTTAACTCCATCCCATTTATTGATTCTTGATTTTATTTCTTGTGCTTTAGGAGTCTTGTTAAGGAAGTTGGGACCTAATCCAATATGATGAAAGTTTGGGCCTCCTTTTTCCTCTTTAGGTGCAGGGTCTCTGGTCTAATTCCTGGGTCCTTGGTCCACTTTCAGTTGAGTTTTGTGCATGGTGAGAGAAAGAAGTTTAATTTAATTTTGCTGCATATGAATTTCCAGTTTTCCCAGCACCATTTTTTGAAGAGGCTATCTTTTCTCCAATGTATGTTTTTGGTCTTTTTGTCTATTATAAGGTAACTGTATTTATGTGGATTTTTCTCTGTGTCTTCTATTCTGTAGCATTGGTCTACATGTCTATTTTGGTGTTAATACTGTGCCATTTTTGTTACTATAGCTTTGTAGTATAGTTAAAGGTCTGGTATTGTGATGTCTCCCTCTTCACTCTTCTTGCTAAGGATTTCTTTGGGTCTTCTGGGTCTTTTATTTTTACAAATAAATTTTATGATTGTTTTTTCTATTTCTATAAGGAATGACATTGGGATTTTAATTGGAACTGCATTGAATCTGTATAGCACTTTAAGTAGTATGACCATTTTAACAATATTAATTCTGCCTATCCAAGAGCATGGGAGATTTATTTGTCTCCTAAGATCTTCTTCAGTTTCTTTCTTTAGTGTCCTGTACTTTTCATTGTAGGGATATTTCACTGCTTTTGTTAAATTGATTGCTAAGTCATTGGGTTATTTTTGAGGCTATTGCGAATGGAGTAGTTTTTCAAATTTCTCTTTCAGAGGATTCATGAATCCTCTGAAATGCATTTATGGGTATTGATTTTATATTCTGCTACTTGGCTGAATTCACTTATTAATTCTGGAAGTTTTCCGGTGGAATTTTTTGGATCCTCTAAGTATAGAATCCTATCTTTGTCAAATAATATTAGTTTTGAGTTCTTCTTTTCGTATTTGTATCTCTTTAATTTCTTTTGTCTAATTGCTCTGACTAGAGTTTCAAGGACTACATCGAATAGAAGTGGTACAAGAGGGCATCCCTTTCTTGCTCCCCACTTTTAGAGGGTAATGCTTCCAGTTTTTCTCCATTTAGGATGATATTGGCCTTAGCTTTAGCATAGATAGCTTTTACAATGTTGAGGTATGCTCCTACTGTCTCTAGTTTTTCTAGTGTTTGAACATTAAAGGGTGAAGTATTTTGTTAAATGCTTTCTCTGCATCAATTGATGTAATCATATGATTCTTATCTTTAAGTTTATCGATGTGATCAATTACATTGATTGATTTGTGTATGTCGAACCAACCTTGCATCCCTGAAATGAACCTCACTTGATCATGGTGCACTATTTTTTTAAAAATGTTTTTTTATGTGATTTGCCAAAATTTTATTGAGAATTATTGTGTCCATGTTCATCAGGGATATTGGTCTAAAATTTTCTTTCTTTGATGTGTCTCTGTCTTGTTTGGGTATCAGTGTGATACTCGCCTCATAGAATGAATTTGGAAGGGTTCCCTCCTTTTATCTTTCATGGAATAATTTGAGGAGTGTTGGTATTAATTCTTTGTAGGTCTTATAGAACTTGGCCCGAATTCCTGTGGTCTCCAGCTTTCTTGTTTGGTAGGCTTTTGATGATGTCTTCTATTCCTTGATTAAAATTGATCTGTTTAAGTGGTGTATGTCCTCCTGGTTCAGTTTGAGTAGGTGATATTCCTGTAGCAATTTCTTGGTGTCTTCAGGGTATTCTATTATACTGGAGTATAAATTTTCAAAATAGATTCTAATTGTCCTCTGTATTTCAATAGTGTCTGTTGGTTTATTTCCTTTTTCATCACAAATTTTTATAATTAAGTTTTCTCTCTCCTTCTTTTCATTAGGGTGGATAAGGGTTTGTAAACTTCATTTATTTTATCAAAGAACCAGCTTTTTGTTTCATCAATTTTTTGAATTGTTTCTTTTGTTTCAATTTCATTGATTTCAGCCCTGATTTTAATTATTTCCTGTCTTCTACTTCTTTTGGTGTTGGTTTGTTTCTCTTTTTCTAGGGCTTTGAGATGTAGTGTCAGGTCATTTATTTGTTGACTTTTTCTTCTTCTAATGAATGAGTTCCACTCAATGAACTTTCTTCTTAACACAGGCTTCATGGTGTCCCAGAGATTTTGATATGTTGTATCGGAGTTCTCATTTACCTCTGAGAATGTTTTTATCTCCTCTGTGATGTCTTCTGTTATCCATGCATCATTCAATAATGTATCATTTAGTCTCCAGGTATTGGAGTATCTTCTATTTTTTATTTTATCATTGAGTTTGAATTTTATTCAATGATGGTCAGATAGAATGCAGGGTAGTACTTTTTTTTTTTTTTTTGTATTTGCTAAGACTTGCTTTGTGGCATAAAGCACTGTCTATTTTGGAGAAAGATTCATGAGCTGCTGAGAAAAACAGTGTATATTCACTCATTGATGGATGAAATATTCTATATATCTGTGTTAAGTCTAAATTATTTATTGTTTTATAGAGGTCTATAGTTTCTTGTTTAGTTTTGTTTGGAAGATCTATCCATGATTGTTATATCTTGTTGATGTATGATTCCCTTACAGTATGATATGTCTTTCTTCATCCCTTTTCACTAACTTTGGTTTGAAGTTGATTTTATCTGATAGAATGGAAACTCATGCTTGTTTACATGGTCCATGTGAGTGATACTTTTTTTCCCCATCCTTTTACCTTCAGTTTGTGGATATATTTTTCTGTGAGATGAATCTCTTGAAGGCAGCATATTGTTGGGTTCCCCCTTTTAATCCAATCTGTCAGTCTATGTGCTTTAGTTGATGAGTTTAAGCCATTCACGTTCAGGGTTATTACTGAAATATGATTTATAATCCCAGTCATTTTGGTTTATTTTTGGTTTTTAACTTGACTTTGTTTTTCCTTTGATTAGCCTTTCCTTTAGTGTATTTCCTCTCTTTGCAGATTTTCATTGTTGGTTATCATTTCTTTCTCATGGAATATTTTGTCAAGAATGCTCTCTAGTTCAGGCTTTCTCACTGTAAATTCTTTTAACTTTTGTTTACAATGAAAGGTTTTCATTTTGTCACCAAATCTGCAGCTTAATTTTACTGGATATAGGATTTTTGGTTGGCATCCATTTTCTTTCAGAGTTTGGTACATATTGTTCCACAGTCTCCTGGGTTTAAGGGTCTGGGTTGAAAAATTGACTGAGATCTAAATTGTTCTCCCCCTATATGTAATCTGATTCTTCTGTCTTGTGGCACTTAAAATTCTATTCTAATACTGTATGCTAAGCATTTTCATTATAATGTGTCTTTGTATAGACCTGTTGTAATTTTGTACATTTGGTGTCCTGTAAGCCTCTTGTATTTGATTTTCCAATTCATTCTTTATATTTGGGAGGTTTTCTGATATATTATTTCATTGAAGATATTGTGCATTCCTTTAAAACTTTATGTCTTCCTCTACCCTGATAAATCTTAGATTTGGTCTTTTTTTAAAATATTTTTTAGTTGTAGATGGACACAATATCTTTATTTTATTTATTTATATGTGGTGCTGAGGATTGAACTGTGCTCTACCACTGAGCTACAGCCCTAGCCCCTTAGATTTGGTCTTTTGATGGTATCTCATAATTCTTGTATGTTCTGTTCATATTTTCTTACCATATTCACTGTGTGGTCAACATTATTTTCAAGATTGTATGTTTTGTCATTATCTGAGGTTCTGTCTTCCAAGCAATCTAGTCTGTTGGTGATGCTTTTTGTTGTGTTTTTTATTTGGTTTATTGATTCATTCATTTCAAGAATTTCTGATTTTTTTTTTCACAATCTCTCTTTCTTGAAGTAATCTTTTGCTACCTGTATTTTCTCCCTTACCTCTTTGTTGGTGTGATCAATGGTTGCCTGTATTTGTTCTCTTATTTCTTCATTGGAGTGATCAAATTTTGCCTGTATTTGCTCATTTAAGTCATTCTTTAATTCACAGATCACTTTAATTATGTACATTCTGAACTCCTTTTCTGACATTTCATCAACTGCACTGTCAATGAATTCTATTATTGTAGTATCTTGGTTTGTTTAGGGCACTTTCTTCCCTTGTTTTTTCGTGTTGATTATGTGTCTTTCTTTCTTGCAGTATGCAGCTGAGGTATTAGAGTTTCTACTCTATAATCTTGTAGTGACCATACAGATTACCTGTACTTCACCGTGGTGTTCCCAGGTGTAGACTACTGCAACAAAAGATGGTGGTGTTGGTAGTGGAGGACACTCAAGATAGCAGTGGAGGTAGCCCAAGATGGATGCAACCACTTTCAGAGATGGGGCTGGAAGGGTGGGACTTACAATGGCTTTGGGATGCCTGTTCAGAGATGCAATGATGTGGTGTGCTGTGCTGTGGTGGGCAGCTGCATCAAAGCCCTGTCTGTTGTCCCAAGGGGGAAGCTACTACATGGGGAGGACTGTGGTGATGGCTGTAGTGTCCAAGATGGATTCAGACCAGGGAGCAACAGTGTGGACCTTCATTCTGCCCAGGGATGGTCCTAGGCCTGGGCTCTCACACAGACTGGTGGGGATGAACCTGGGTCTACATCTTGGCTCAGGTGTAGGTCCATGGATGCATGAGGGTGAGGATCAGCGGGTGCAGTCTTGGGCCTGATCTGGGCTGTGCCTGGGCTCCTGCATGTATGTGAAGGCAGCCCTGGTCTTGGGTCTGGGCTCCAGCATTGGTGGGCAGATCAGTGGTATCTTAATTTTTTTTTAATAATTGTAATTGCTAATCTCCAAGAAGGAGAATAGTGTTGAGCTAGTCTATATTATGTTTCATCCCTTTTCTTCTTTTTACTAAAGTTTTTTTTTTCCTTTATTTATTTAATAATTTAATTTTATGCAGTGCTGAGGATCAAACCCAGTGCCTCACACATGCCAGGCAAGCACTCTACCACTGAGCCACCACCCCAGCCCTCATCCCCTTTTCAATAGAACTGTGTCTGGAGAATGAAATCACCCATGTTATTTCCCACATAACATAGACTGTTAAAAAAGGATCTACAGAAAGAGAACAAGTGTGAGATAACTATCTAGGAATAGTTTGTGTCATGGGAATAAATGAGTGGGATTGTTGGAAAAACTGATTATACAGTAACTAGCAATTGAAAAGTACCAAGGACTCTTCTCTTTTACTTTCTTTTAGCCAAGTCTCAAATGTCTTCATTTTTTTTTTGCCATATTTTAGCTATATTCTGCAAACTTCTCACTGACACTCAATTATGACCTTCTAACCCCAATTAAACCCAAATTGACTGTTTAGACACCGTTGTGTTGCTGTGAACAAAATACCTGTCAAGAACAACTTAGAGGAGGAAAAGTTTATTTTGGTTCACATATTTCAGTCCATAGTTAATCAACTGTAAAGCAGAAATAATATGGCAAAGGACATATGCTCAGAAATATCATGGCAGAAATATCATGGCAGAGGAAAGATGCTTGGCACATGGCAGCCAGGAAGTAGGGAGGATGAGTGACAGCCAGGGAGGAGATATAGTCTCCAAGGGTACACCCCCAAGAGACATGCTTCCTTCAGCCACATTTCACAAACCTACGTATTACCCAATAATCATTTCAAATTATTAATGCATAAAATGGGTTAACCCACTGCTACGATTAGAGTCCTCATAATCCAATCTTTGCACCTCCAGACATTTCTGTATTGCCTAACACATGAAATTTTGGAGGGACATTTCAGATCCAAACCATAACGCTGACACTCAATATTTTTTTCAATATTAAATTAGAATTAGTAATCTTAACTCTGTTATTTATGACTTTCCTTTTCTGACTCTAGATCTTTTATCCAAATCTGGCTATTGACCTACCCTTTGTACCAATAAGTATAAGGTTCTTGTTACTGGGACAAAAATAGTTCCACACAATGAAAGTTCATAGATAATTTTAATGAACAGAAAAGGTAATAGAAATCATATTTTCCCAAGTCCTATTTATGCAAACAAAGTGGACATACTTTTATTCTGTCCACAAAGCAGAGTTGAGAACTATAGATGTTACAAGTAAGACAAACACAAATAGACTCTGAAAAATGGATTAATGATGACAAACTTGCTAGTGAAATTGGGATCAGAGTACAGACAAGGTGTTGAGATATTTGAGTTTTGCTTTTGCTTTAAATATGCCAGCCAGGATACTCAAAAATCCAATAAACTAGACAGTTACAAAATTTTCTAGCACAGTAACACAAAGGTGACTAAGAATGGCAATTTGGGCATAATGAAGAATGTCTGATAGCTCAATAGACAAAGGGAAAATGGAGAGACTAGACCTCTACAATCTACAAGGATGTGCCAAAATGTGTGGTATCAGATGTGGTATTAAAGGAGACTGAATAGGAACTGAGGCTTTCACTCATGAGCCCTCCACTGTGCAGTGTCAGTGGAGGAACCTAAACTGTGGCTCCCACCCACAAGTGACATAGGATCTCTCTCCTCCCCACTGGGGTGATTTCAGACAAGTTTTAGCAAAATACCAGGACTTTTGCCACATCTGTGGTAACACTGATGACCCCTCATCTCAGTATCAGCAGAGGCCACATGGAGAATAATAATGATCTTGCCTTTGCCTTCCCAGCAAGGGAAGTACTCATGAAAACTTTGTGGGAAGCCTGAACTCACATCTGGCAGTGACATGGATTCCCTCTCTTCCCCCGATGTCCACAAAATCAGAGAACCTAGAATTCCTCTCCTGTGTGGTCTTAACTAGCCGACATCCTCTTTTCCTCTAAGAGCAGTGTCTGAATGCAGTTAAAATATAACATTTAAAGAAGATCTATAGTTTTATAATCCAAAAAATGTGTGAAATTTAAACAAAAGTCATTCATTACATAAATAGCAAGATCTTAACTTGAATAGAAATGGCAATCAGTAGAGGTCAATACCAAGATGACACAGATATTAGAATTGTCAAGGATTTTCAAGTAGCCAACATGAAATTGTTTTATTGAGCAATTATAGAGATATTTAAAAATTGAAAATGAAAGTCTGTGAAAAGCAAGCTGGGTTTGGTGACATTTATCTATAATCCCAGTGACTTGGAAGCTAAGGCAGGAACATCACAGGTTCAAGGCCAGCCTCATCAACTTAGTGAAGTTCTAAGTAACCTATGAAGACCCTTTCTCAAAATAAGACATAGAAATAGCTGGAGATGTAGCTCACTGTTAACATGCCTCTGGGCTTAATCCCAAGTACAAAGAAAAGTCTCTGAAAATCAATAGGAAATATAATGAAGACAGAAACAGACACTTTAGAACTGAGAAATATAAAAACCCTAAATCAGACAAACTCAGTGAAAGCTTCTTCCACAGAATAATGGAGATAGTGGCGTATAGTATACACCAAACTGAAGACAAACAAATCAAAATTAACCAATCTTAACAATAGAAGAAAATAGACTTAAAACACTGAGCAAAATTTTAGGAAAATATTGAAGCACTCCCAACCAGAATTCTATATTAACCAAAAATATTTTTAAGGAATGAAGAGGAAATCAAGATATTTTCAGGGAAAAAAAAAAGGGGGGGAAAGACCAAGAAAGCTTATTGCTTACAAACATTTTTATTGATATTAGAGAAAAAAACATTTTTTTTCTTTACTGTTACCTGTAAGTTTTCGTAAATATTCTTTATCAACTGAGGAAGTTCCCCTGTATTCATATTTTTGGGAGAGTATTTAATCCTAAATAAATGTTGAATTTTGTTATTATTTTTCTCTATCATTTAATAGCATTATGTTTTATCTTTATTCATCTGTTGATATGGTGGAAAGCATGGGCTAATTTTTGATATGGAGTGATATAATTACATGTGAAAAATATATGTGCATATAATTTTTCTCAAATATAAGAAGAAGTATATTATTATTAGCTAATAAGCTCTGTTTTTTTTCTTCATAGGAAAATTACAAGCAAAATCAAAATAGAAATGTATTTTTTTCTTACTGAATAAGCATTTATTTATAAGATAGTGGTCTACCAAGATTATAGTGAAGCTGATAAATCACTACCACCTGCTGATGTGACCATGTGACATCATAATACAGTACATTATCTGCCTGTTGTGGTTATTCTATTAAAAACAAGCCAATTACACTGCCAACTGCACAGAAGTATAGCACAAGCAATTATGCACAGCACTTAATACTTCATAATGATAATAAATGACTGTATTACTGGTTTAGGCAATTACTAGACTATACTTTTATCATTATTTTAGAGTATGCTCCTGCTTATAAAACAAAAAAAATTTATTATACAACTTAAGAGAAGTTTATTTGGGCAGTAGGTAATATTAATGTTCAATGGACTATAAAAAGTAACTAAAATGCCATGTAAGGCATTCATTATTAAAATTGGTAAATTGCCAGGAAATTACCTAAGTCAAAAGTCACATTACCTCACTCATGTTTTCACCATAGCCTAAACCATGGTCACCATTAATCACTTTGCCTGTCACTGACAAGGCTGTAGTGTTCTAGAGAGCTAATATAACAACATCCAGAATCTAAGACACTGATACAGCATGTCGTGTATCAATAATGATAAATGATAACAAATAATGACAACTGCTAAATAATTCAGAAATGATAAAACCAACATACATAAGGCACTTAACTATGTTTCAACCACTTTTAAAAGCACTACAAATATTAGTTAACTGTTTAGAACGAGTCTTTTGAATGGGTGCTGTTATTGTCAAATTTATAAAAGAAAATGAAGTATGGTGGCAATTGGGTTGGTAGTTCCAACAGAATCACAATTGCCTATTTTTTGTCTTTAAGCAAAACATCAAGAACCCCAATTGTGGGATATTATATTTAAACATTAATGTAACCATTCTTCATAAATCTTGAAGTTTCCACTCAACTTGGTAGAAAAATTGTTCACAGGGAAGAAATCTCTGACTTTAGTAAGAGTGTAACTGTACTAGCCAGAGACAATTCAAGTATGAGTTGTCCCAAAGGAGACATTGGAAACATGAAACAAAAAGAACAATATTGTAATGGATGTTTGTAGCTTTGGTGGCTTGCTAAGTGACAGAGTTCCAGTCAGGGGTAACATAGTGGTATAGGACTTAATACTATGTGATGGGCTAATATATACAGTATGAACTTAGCACCAGTGTTGTGCAGCAATCTGTTTGGAGTTAAAAAAAAGCAGAAGGGTGTATGTTTTAGTTAGATTTTTCCTTGCTGAAACCAAAAGACCTGACAAGAACAATTAGAGGAGGCAATGTTTATTTGGGGACTCAGAGTTTCAGAAGTCTTAGTCTATAGATGGCTGGCTCCATTCCTTGGAGCTAAGGTGAGGCAGAACATCATTGTAGAAGAGTGTGGCAGAGGAAAACAGCTTCAGCCATGGCCACCACAAAGCAGAGAGAGAGATTGCACTCACCAGATAATAAAATATATACTCCAAAGCCATGACCCTAATTGACATACCTCCTCCAGTCTCACCCTACCTGCCTTCAGTTACCACTCAATTAATTCAATGTTTGGGTTAAGGCTCCCATAACCCAATCATTTCACCTCTAAGCCTTCTTGCATTGTCTCACATGTGAGTTTCAGGAACACTTCACATGTAAACCATAACAGTGTAGTTAAATAAATGGCTCTCTCACTTCATCATGAGGAATTATTTTGAACACTCACCCGAATTAGTATTGCAAATATCAGTATTCTATTTCAGTTCTTAAGTGTGTATCCAGCATTCATAGAATAAAAGAGTATGTCACTGGGCCTAGCCCTAGCCAAGTCTGCATATAATAAAATTGAATACCTCACCACTGTCAGGGTCAACCAACTTGGTGTTTAGGGCACCTTGAGGTCCAGTCAATTTTCAAACAGCAGACTGCAAGGTCACAGAAAATGCATCACATTTTTCTTTATTTCTGCTAGCATGCACAATTTTACACAAGATGGTCCTTTTTAAATGATGCTTTGAGCGTCCTAATACAAGAAGGATAGTGAGTTATTTCTGGCAGGGGAAGTTGAAGTTGCTATGGAGGCAGAAATAGTGTTTAGAGCAATTCTATTTTTCTGGTATATTCCAACTCCCTTAGTTGATCTGTCACACCTTCAAATGGAGGGTCCTGCTAGACTTTTCAGGTAGTGCTATTCAGATTTGACTCTTTCAGGTAGTACTATTCATACTATTCAAGTATAACTACTGAATTCAGGGCAACATGTAACTCAGTTTGATCTTCACATGAGGACATGTAAAGTAGTCTTCTCAAGAGATATTCCCTTGTAGGAGTTCTTCTTTTCTAAAAGTTATTTCACAGATCCTTTAAGGATTCTTTATAAGAGTGTAAACTTCTAGTTACAATAATGCTTTTAATAAATTTTATCATGATTACTTAGAGTGTATAAGATGTTATAATATACATAAAAATATGTTTACTATAGTGTAACAAATTAGTGTTTGCATAATCTTAGTTATTTAACCCCCTGCCCTATAATAAGAGAAGATACAATTTACTTGCTTAGTAAAAATTCCCAGTATAATACACTATTATTAACTATCCTCTTCATTTGTACATTGGGTCTTTTGACTTGTTCATTATACATATTGTTAGTTTGAATCCTTTGATCTACATCTCCTCATTTTCTCCCCTCCACCCAACCCTGACAACAACTGTTTTATTCCCTACCACTATGTACTTATTTGACTTTTAATATTTATTTATTTATTCATTCATTCATTCAGATTGCACACATAGTGAGATCATGTGGTAGATGCCTTTCTGTTTCTGGTTCATCCATGTTGTGGCAAATGTCAGGATCTCTTCCTCTTTAGGGCTGAATAGTATTTAGTTATATATGAATGAATATCATGATGCCTTTATGTCTTTGTCCATTTTTCCAGTGATGGACACTTAGGTTGCTTCACTATGTCAGCTATTGTGAATAGAGCTACAATGAATATGGAGGAGTGCAGACATCTTTATGAGGTGGGGATTTATTTCCTTTGGATATATAAGCAAAAGAATAATTACTGATTAATATAGTAATTCTATTTTAAATTTCTTTTGGAACCTCCATGTTTATTTATTTGTTTGTTTGTTTGTTTTTGGATACCAGCGATTGAACTCAGAGGCTCTTAACCACTGAGTCATGTCCCCAGGTCCTTTTATGTTTTATTTTGAGACGGGTCTCACTGAGTTGCTTAGGGCTTTGCTAAATTGCTGAGATTTGTCTTCAACTTATGATCTCCTGCGTCAGCCTCAGGAGTCACTGGGATTACAGGTGTGCGCCACTATACCCAGCTCCTGGTGTTATTTATTTTTTTCTGTAATGGATGCACAGATCTACATTCCTTTCAACACTGTACAAGGCTTGTTTTTTCCCTCACTCTTACTAACAATTGTTATTTCTTATTTTTTGGAGAATCATTACTCCTAACTGGTGTGACAGGGTATCATAATGGCTTGATTTGTATTTTCTGATAATTAGTGATGTTGAGCACATTTTCCATGTACCTGTTGGCCATTTTTATGTCATCTTTGAAGACGTCTTTAGAATAATGTGTTAAGTACTTCAAATAAAACAAGTGATTATAAAGAAAAATGATTATAGTCAAATATATTTCATGCCCATGTTAAGAGCAGTAGACCTGCTGAATTAACTTAGAAATAGGCAGAGAAATGGTGATCCTATTAGAAGTCCTCAAAGGTTTACACATTGTACCTGATTTAGAATGCCAGACAAACAATGGAAATTCATACTATAGATGAAAACCCTATGACTGAGAGGATAAAAATCACTTAAAGATTATAATTTTACTTGTCTTTGTTTAAAGGAATGAGGAAATAACGTGGGCATGAAAAATCCATTGTCCTATTAAAGAACATTTGAGATGTTTCACGATGCATAGCTTTAAAATAAGGCTATTGATGAGGATAAAATGAAAATATTCATATATTTTAGATACAGATATATTTATATCAAAACTAAACATTGATTTTAAATATATCAAATTTCAATTCCTACATAGTGATCAATTTTTTTGTGACCTAGGATCACCATAACATCATCATAAAATGAAACTTTTTTTGCAAAAGTACATGGAAGTTATAAAACTCAATTTTTAAGCAATAAACTAAGGAGAAAAGTTTGTCACCAGGATAGATTAAAGTTTTTGACTAAATGAATTTTCTTGCCAAAGGGGCTTACACTACTTCATAGAATCTATTTTCCTGACAGAATAAATCATTGCATGTGACAAAATACAGTTCCTCAGAAAGGATTTAGCTTTCCCCCCAAATCCATTCCCTTTGTAGAAATATATTTTGCAAGACAGCAGCAGTTTCAAATCTCAGATTGTTGGAGAGAAATGTATTTATACTCAGCATTGTAAGTGTTCACAAGTGGTGAAAATTTAGCAAATGGATTGGAGAAAGTTTGAGCCATATAGATTCTAAAGTGCAAGCTATTTTTTATTTTGAATTAGTTCTAGGTGATTCAAGAACTTAAAACACAAACCTTGAACCTGAATTTTCCCTCTCATCAAATTCTGAATTAGAGTTTTGTTAGTTTTATCCATTTTATTACAGGATTAAAGTTAATAAGGTAGAGACAGAGTAGAATGCATAATCAGAAGGAATAATGGATATTTCTGATTAGAAACTTCCTTTCCTTCACTTTTCCCTGGGATCTATCAATTGTTTAGCCAGTCATTACTAAGGAAAGAAGTACTAACATAATTTTGCTATTAGTTTAATTCCTTGGGAAGTCTAACTTTTATTTTTTGTTGTTTTTTTCTAGTTTTTAAATTAATACTATTTATCTTAAATTGTTTAACCAAAGTAAGTTCATGTTTTAGAATTCCATAAATACTACCTCTATCTATATATACTACTTATACATGATTCATGCATTTACAGAAAAGCTCTGTAGCTTAAATCTTCTTCTCCAAAGTGCTTGTGACACAGAAAATAAAAAATTAAAATCTAGAAATACAAATTCACACATATTGGGGGGGGAACGTGGAAAGAAGAAAAAGAGAAACCTTCAAACATTGCCCAAGTAAGATCTATAGTGTTAATTGAAGAATATTAACCTATAATAATATAACATCAGTGTGATGGGGAAATGCATTTAATGAACAGTGTTACTGATTATATCCTTTTGATAAGATGGCAAAACATGAAACATTATGATGCAGCACACACACACACAAATCTTGGTTGAACAATTTAAGATAAATAGTATTAATTTAAAAACTCGAAAAACCAACAAAAAATAAAAGTTAGACTTCCCAAGGAATTAAACTAACAGCAAAATTATGTTAGTACTTCTTTCCTTAGTAATAACCGGCTAAACAATTGATAGATCCCAGGGAAAAGTGAAGATAAGAGAGCCCTTGTTTAACAATTCTTAAGAATTCCAACATGGTAAGAGTAGAAAATTAAACCCAATTCTGCATGCAGGGTCTCTGGGTGAGTTTACTGATTGAATGTACATAAAGCTGACCCTCTCCCTACTTTTTGGAACATTTAAAGAAAACTATATAAAGATAGAAAAAAATACTATGGAGAAAAATAAATAATAAAATGAAAACAAATGTTGCCAACAATCTGTTAAAGTATGCATAAACAGAGTTTCTTCTTTTCCTTGGGAGTTTTTGTCTTTTTACATATTCACTCAACAACAATTATATGGCATGCATATGCAAAGCATGGAATTCAACAAAGAATGAATGGGGCGGGTACTGTCTATCTTCATTAAGTCTTCAGGTTGTCTTTCCTCTTGGCATTCATGGAAACCACAGGCTCCTTCCTTATTCTAAGAAGATGGATCTAAATCATGAGTCCCAGATAACTAATAGAAGATATACTTTGTATTTTACTACAACCTCACTTATATCCTCAGCATTTTTCTGCTCCTTGGATCTTGCCAAGTCAGCTTCATCTATTAACATGTTTTGATCATTCAGCCCCTGTTTGCACTGTACGGTCTCATCTTCTCTCCTCCTATTTAAACATGGTGATAGACAACATCTTCTGTTCTGTAATTTGCCTGAACTCATCAATCTATTGTTTTCACCCTCAGTTTTTTTCCCCCAAAGTCACATTCAAATCTAATTTTAAAAATAGAATTTAAATAAAGCTCACTTTTATTAAACCAGAGGAGTTTTTCTTTGGCTTTCAAATTTTTTTAATTTAAAGAAGTTTTTAGTGTACTGTATTCCTACATAATAGTGGGGCTCATTTGAAGTATTCATAAATGCATGTAGCATAGTTTTCTGCATTCAGTCCATAATACTATTCCTTTCCCTCTCTTCTCCCATGATTTGTTTCCTCTGCTTCCTTGGTTTTCTATTTATTTCTTTTTTTAAAATTGGTGCACTACAATTACATATAAAATTGGGATGCACTGATATATTCACACATACAATTAACGTAAGTTGGTCCACTATATTCCCCAGTTTTTCCCCTTTCCTTCCTCTCCTCCCTACCTTTTGATCCCCAAATTCTACCCTCCCTTATGCTTTAACAAGATCCCATTTTTTAAAAAATTTCTTTTGCTTCTTTAGCTTCCACATAGGCTAAAAAACATCTGACTTTTGACTTTCTGAATAAATAAAATATGTTATATAAACACAATGGAGTTCCTTTCAGTCATAAAGAATGAAAGTATGTTCTTGCTGATAAGTGAATGAAACTGGAGAATATCATGCTAAGTGAAACGTCTGACCGAGAAATTCAATGGTCAAATGTGTTTTATGATTTATATATTATTTACTACACTCAAGTTCTGTGTTTACTTATTTTATTTATTTATTTTTTTGTTGTTTGTTTTCAATTAGTGGTAGGCAAGTGCTCTACTACTAGCTATAGCCAATACCTTCTTTTTGTTTTATTTTGTTTTTTGAGACAATCAAGGGTTTTGTCTCAAAATTTTGTAATGTTTTGAACGTTTGCTTTATGAGCTAATATCATCATTGTCATCATCATCATTATCATCTTTATTTTTGTAGTCATCAAAATCATTAAAAGTCTAGCTTGCTCAGGTTGTAGTAGTATTTATACAAAGAGAACTGCACTTCAAACTTGCTGTTCTCTCAAATTTGCAATCCTCTTGCCTCTGCTTTCTGAGCAGCTGGGATTACAGACATATGCCCCCATGCTCTGCTTTATATTTGTATGTTTAAAATTTAAGACTAAAAATAATATAATAAAATCAAGAATTCCTTGTTCTTTTTCCATTTAGTCACAAGCAACAATTTGAATATGTTTATATACCTTTCCTGGAATGACTGGAGAAAGAAAATTTGAGGGTAAAATAAGAGAAAATGGTTTAATTGGCAGCTAAATTCTCATCAATAGTTCTGGCTATTTACGATTCTGCCTTAATATTTCTAAATTGTTATCTGATACTCTATCAATTCAAATGAAACACTTAGCTCTTGTAACTACTACTCTTCCCTCAAAAGACACAAGCATCTTCTCTCTCAAAATTTCTTATGAAAATAATGTCTAATTTCATGATAAATTTATATGATTACAACTGTGAAAGTGCTATTCACTTAAGTCTAATACAAAGTCTTTGTTTTCTTATTCAATCCTTTGTTTTAATTAACATCAATGCCATGTTTTATTTAATTTCTTTGTTTTATGCTTCTACTTTATTATTATAGGCATTAAAAGAAATGGAACTAACATTTTATCTCTCAAACTTCTCAAAGTATTTACTACAATTTTAATACAAAGTAGTCCGAAGTATATTTGTCACATATTTTTTCTTCACTTTGACAGCAAATTATACCTTTCCCTGTTTGACTTTTCTTTCAGCGAGTCACAAATAATATGAGCATATCTAGTAGAAATGAAAACAAGACTGTCAGTAAACTAATTTGATAACACAAATACAAAAGCACAAATGTTTTGCCATCTGCATATGTACCAATATTTATAAAGTTTTTTCTTATATTTTGAACATTGTTTATGAGCTAAGATTATGATCTTCATCATTTTCATCTTCATCTTTGTTTTCATCAAAATCATTAAATGTCTAGCCTACTCAGGTTTGCAGCAATACTTATACAAAAAGAATTGCAGTTTTATCACTTCTGTTCCCCAAAAGCATATAATAGATTAGGTCATATTTTAATACCAAATTAAAGATTATACTTATTGCCGAACACAGTGGCACAATGCCTGTATTCTCAGTGACTTGGGAGCCTGAAGCAGGAGGATCAAGAGTTCAAAGCCAGCATCAGCAACTTAGCAAGGCCCTCAGCAAATTAGTGAGAACCTTCCTCAACAAAATAAAACAAAAAAGGGCTAGGGATGTGACTCACTCGTCAAGTGCCCCTAGGTTCAATTCTTGGTATCAAAAAAAAAAAAAAAAAAAGAAAGAAAGAAAGAAAATACTTATTAGGGAGTAATATACCATGATACAGTCATTTAATATAATGCTAGTTGGATCATTCAGATTATTTAGTGATATTGCTATTTCTATATTTATACTTTAATTTTTCAAAAATGTTTACAGTATCAATCACCTTAAATCATAAAACATATCTACATGTTTTAATGGCAATATAGTTTATTTCAGACTTATCTATCAGTAGAATAAAAGAGAGTTGGGCTACTTCTAGTAATAGTAAACTGTGTGATTAAAACCAGCAATATTCTCTATAGGAAATAAGGTATATGTGTAATTATTATTTAAACTTTTTATTGATACATAATGTCTATATATACTTGTGTGGTACAAAATGATGTTCCAATTTCATGTCTATATTGGGTAATGATCAATTCAGGTTATTTAGTATATACACTACCTAAAACTTGCATCATTTTGTTATGGTAAGTACATTCAAAAGACTCCCTTGTATTTTGAAACATTAAATGCATTATTGTTGATAAATATCTGACATTTCCTCTGGGCCACACAATCATAGGTAGAAAAGTTAAAGTTAATAATATCCAAAAGTTGCAAGGATTTTACATTTTCTTTTTCTTGTAGTAGCTATAATTTTTCCTCAGTAGCTTCTGGGTGATAAAATTCAGTAATTCTATTCCAAAATCCATTCAGTTGGGAATCTCAGAAAGGATAAAATTTTAGTATCAGCCCAGGCTTACAAATGTACAATTTTAAATTATTGACTTCTGCACACTATAGTCAGATTACCAAAAGATGTTTGAAAGAATTATAGGACATAAACACATATCATTGGCGTATTTGTTATTCATGATTGCACTTTGGGAACAAAATATGTGGGAAGCAGACGTGATCATCACATCTATCTATGCCTTTACATCCTGTATTAGAAAGAAGGAAATGGTAACTAAGGTAATTTACCTTCAAGTCACCTACTCTTTTCAAGAGAGAAGTTAGCCTTTACGCTGTCCTGTTGTAATTACTCTACCATTAGCTGTCTTTTATTTTACATACTATGTACAACAAATAAAAATATAGATTTGTATATGAAGAAATTTAATTTCTTTCCAACATGACTTTTAACTTTTTTTAAAAAAATGTGTCCTATATATATGAAGCTAGACAATAAATTTCTGTCTGAGCATAGCTCTAGAGACAATAAAATGTCTTCAGATGATTGCATAGCTTCTCTGATATTGTAAAATAATGGCTACCTAATACAGTACATTTTCCATAAAATACAGATTAGTGTCCTGTCCAGCTTTAAATTTGAATGTCATTTAAAGGACTCTTAATTGTTTACTACAACATATTTGAAATCTAAAATATTCACATGTGTATTTAGTAGATGAATGAGATGATTATTTTAAATTTTTACAATAGATTTACATAAAAATTTAACCAGTTTCAAGGGCATATCCATTTTTATTTCAAGCATATAATCTGGGAAACTTTTCAAAGAATGAGCTAATTCTTCATATGTCTCTGTTTTCATTATTCCCATGGGGAGTACAGAAATAGGGCACATCAAACCTCTTTTATTTTTTCAATTTGATGTCTCCAAAGCACCTCATGTGTGCTGATCGCACAAGCACAGTGACCTTTGCTTCATTTGGGAATAAAGTTCACACCAGCTTGTCCTATTCATGCATTGTAGGATAGTTGCTTGAACAAAGTCAGAAGAAAGTGGATGACCTCTTTAGTGATATAAAAAATTCATTCATATTTATAAAATTATTTTTAATTTAATTTCCTTTAATTATAACTAAATTTAAAAAGTCATGTTGTCAAGTGGTTTCCATATTAGACAACACATGTCCTGAACTTTACTTTTGCCTTCTTTGAAGTAGATATCCTACTAAGTGCATTTTGTAGTAAATAGTTAAGGACATAATTTAGAATATATTAGCTTTTTCTCTATATGCCAATAATACCTTATAACCTATGTATACCTCTGGCTCAATTTTCATCTTGCTTTTGGGAGCAAAATGGGAAACAAGTAAACAACAACAACCACAAGAAACTTTGATAAAAATTCATCATATGTTAGAAAGTGGTAAGTGCTGAGAAACATCAAACAACTTGGGAACTGGAAAAAAATCAAATTGTGAAACTACATATGGTAGCCTGGCCATGCCAGGTTATGCTGCAGTAACAAAATACCCTCAAGCTTCAGTGCCATAATACAATTGAATTTATTTTGCATGCATACTATGAGTTAAATAACAATTGACCATTTTTTTCTGTTCATTTTATTCCATCAGTGATCTAGTTTAGTGGAGCTTCCTCCTGACTTATGCTTCTAGAATTACTGTAGCAGTACAGTAAGTACAAGAACAAGAAGGAGAGCAAGACAAATATCACACCAACTCATAAAACATTTGCATGGAAGTAACATAACACAAAATGTATTCATTTACACTTCATCAACCCCAGCAAATCTCATGCCCAAATATTAACTCGAAGAGTCAGAAAATTTCAGAAACTTCTCTTGTCTATTCTTCTTGTTAACAAATGCATTTATCTTTTCCTAAGCCATGCCAAGCAAATGCACACAGGAAAAATCATTAATTCTATCCATGAAAAAAACTTCGTTGTAAAGGCACCAGGTGATATATGTTTTGAAGAATGATGGTATTTTATCAATTAAGGAAACTAAAGGAATGAAGAATGTATATTTATTATACTGAGAATTTTTGTTGTGTGTGGTAAGTATAGGAAATACAGTTTAGCTTGAAGTAATAAGAAATATAAATGCAAAAAGAGGAAGAGTATTTTTTTCCTTTCAGAAATTATACTGTGGTGGGAATTAATAGAGACAACTCTTATCTCAGAGGTCAGTTGGTAAATCAGGCAGTGCCAGTGCCATGATAGGATGCCTTATTTCATCTTTGAAGTATTTTGAGAAACTTTTTTCTTTTCAATGGAATTTAATATTCATTTAAACTAATCTTTTCCACTGCAATGAATAATTCAGTGGCCAGAGGGTCACTGAGTTACATACCTCTACAGTTGTCCATTAAACAGCCATGTGTGCTCTGAGATAAATGAGATGAAATACCTTATGTTAAGTCCTGGTGACTTTAACTGAAAGCATATTAATTGAATGGCCAACATATTTTTCAACTTCATTAAATGGCAATAGTAATTATGTGGCTTTTACTTTAAAGTCATTAGTGAATAATCTAATGAGGTACAGATGACCACACATTCATTTCACATTTGTTTTATACTTAGATAAATGAGCTGTTGTCAAGTATAGAAAATATTTTTTTAAAAGAGTTACTAACATTGTTCAAAAAAGTTTTGGACATTTTCCTTATAATTTGTAATAAGACTTGATTATTTTAGTTAATTATTTTCCTTTTATTAAATCCCCTTATGGGTACTTTTTTAAAAGAAGAAGTAGAAGAGAAGAAAATGGAGGTAAATAAGAGTTTGTTAGTTTTGTTAGGAAGTTACATAATCTGTATTCTTAATTATGATGTAGATGTCTCCTCTCCTGGCTTCCTTTCCAGTGATCACCCAGCCACCCTGAGTGTGCTAGTACCTAAAGTGGTGTTTCTTTCTCTTCCCTGTATGCTGTCTCAGAAATGAGTCTACAGTGATCATTTCCAACTTGGTGTGCAAGGAAGCCAATGTACCTCCTCTCCTAGTATAAATTGAAATTTTGTAATACCTTTAATGGATAATTTGTAACATTTAATACATTTAAATCTACACCCGTCAAGTGGAATTGAGTGAGAATAGACTATCTGGCAATATCCAAAGTAAGATATAATCATTTGTATCAGGTCTTTGTAAATTGTAATAAATAATCCCACTATTCAAACAGAGATTCAGAAAATATAGACAATATTTTATCGCAATAGAAGTAATTATATACACCAAAAATGACTGCTTAGATGTCCCTACTCTTTGAAATGGAAAGGAGAGGGGCAATGCCAAGAGGACAGAAGAGAGAAAATGTTGAGATGACCATTTGTTTCTGATTTAATCATCATCACTGAAAGGCTGAATTCTGAAACTGATATTTTCATCTGATTTCCTTCATTGAGAACGTTTGAGAAGTATTAACTTTATTAAAATTCTGGCAAACTTGTAAAGGAGCACAAGTCAGAGTTTAGGAGAAAATTGTCTTCTACATACTCATTACTATATCAGGTGAAATCGGTCAGCAGGCCAATATGATAGGGAAAGGTACCATTCTAACAGTACACATGCTGTATTCCCTCAATGAAGTTGTGATGTCAGTTACTTTGAGGTAAATATTTTTTAAGTATTCTAGATCAGAAAAATAGATCACCTAACTCACTCAAAAAAGAAAGTAATTAGGAGGTGCCTTATGCATGAGAAGACATCTGAACTAATTTTTCAGTGATGATATTCAGCAGGAGCTGGGCATGGTGGTGCATGCCCGTAATCCCAGTAACTCAAGAGAATATGTGTAATTCTAGCTTCTTGGGTGGCTGAAGCAGGAGGATTGTAAGCTTATGGCTATCCTTGGCAACTTAGTGGGATGCTAAATAAAAATAAAAATAAAATAAACATTAAAAATAAAAAAGTGGGTGTTAGTTCAGTGGCTGAGCACCACTGGATTCAATTCCCAGTACTGAAAAAAAAAAAAAAATTCAAGAGGCTGACAAGATGAGGGTATAAGAGATTTGTATGTACCAAGATAACATGATATTTCACAGAAATTAAAATGATCAGATTTGTAAAATGTGATTGATTCATTGTAGCTGAATAGTTTGTGGTGTACCATAGTGAACGGCAACACTGAAATAGTTTAAACATACTGTCAAAGAATGTCAGTGAATGCCATAACAATACTGTAAAAAAATATGACAGCTATATTTAGAAATAACATATATTCCCTGTAAAGGAATATATCAAAGTAGACTTTCTATAGCATAGAACAGTGAGTTTTAGCAAGAACATTCCACAGTCAGAAGTGTACTGTAGGAGTAAGGTTGGCAGAAATATTGAAGATAGACCTGAGTGATAAGGCAGAGATATAGATCAGTCAATAAAAGATTGGAATTACCCAAAACAGTAGCACCCTTCTGTAATCCCAGCTACACATGAGGCTGAAGCAAAAGGATCACATGTTGAAAGACAACGTCAGCACCTTAGCAAGATGCTATCACAAAATAAAAATGTAATGCAACTCAGAGGTAAAGAAAACATGGGCTCAATACCCAGTACTGAAGGAAAAAATAGAAAA
Source organism: Geosciurus inauris (assembly GCA_004024805.1). Classification (NCBI taxonomy): domain Eukaryota; kingdom Metazoa; phylum Chordata; class Mammalia; order Rodentia; family Sciuridae; genus Geosciurus; species Geosciurus inauris. Next base: position 143,356 of record PVHX01003385.1, read on the forward strand.
ATAAAATACATGTTAACTTTCTCACCTTCACAGGGATTATCTTCATAATCTCATTCTTATATCTTACATTTTTTAATAATCATTTTATTTTACTTTAAATGAAATGGATATGTCTTATTTTTATGCTTAGAAACATTTTATTTTTGAAATGGATTTTCAATAGAATTTAATAATTCTAGATGCAATTTATGAAACCAAATACATTAATTAATCTATAATTATTTCAAAATTTTAATTTTTAAGTATCCCCTCTCCAACTAACATTTATATATATGGTCAATCATCCCAAAGAAGGAATCCATATGCCAACTAGAGAAGCAGAGCCCAGCAGGGTGTGCTGAGTTGTTTTGTGCAAGGAATGGAACATATTTATCTTGCTGCCTCTCCTAATTTTAAAAGTAAATCTCTCTCTCCTATGTTCTTTTTGAGTCCACAGCATCAATTATTCCAGGGCACAGCAGTCACCTGAGCTTCAATGTTCCAGGGCTGTGGCGCTCTCCAGTGTTGCCTAAATTCCAAAGGGAACTACATGCCTTTGTGACTTTGACAATTAATCCTTGTCACTCACAGCTTGTTGGCTTCCCTTGCTCATTTCTGCCATATCTGCAGATGGTGTGAAGTTCTGTGCAGGCATTATTTATCCCCAAGTTCACCTCTCACATAGCTCCCACTTAGAGCCATTCCAGGGAAAGTAAAATACTGAACAATCACACAACTCTTATCAATCTTTGGTTTTCAAACTGTGGTCCAAAAGAACATCTCTGGAGTCATATCTGCTATTCTTGAAGGCTGCTGGGACGTCCCAGCGGATGCAGCAAGGCCACTGTCCTCAAGAAGTCTCTCAAATCACAAACAGAAATGTCTTCAAACTACACATGAACAGCGAAGTGTTCATCTGTAGACATTCCTAACACACTTCCAATGCTGCTGCCGTCTGCTGCTTCACTGCGTTTTTCTCCCAGAGCTTGAGTTGTGGAATTCAACATCCTCTAATTTTTACTTTTTATTCTACAAGTTGGCAAACATGTTGGCACTGAGAATCAAAGACAGAAAGACGTAAGGTGGATGGGAAAGCATGGATTTGCTGGAAAGGCTTCAAGTATTAGAAGAATGCTGGCTTTAAAATCTCCAAGACTCAATTTCCTCTTTGGGATATAGGACATACACACCAACCCTCCTCATAATTCA